>JAMPIV010013767.1:0-118275 GCA_024509875.1 Oreohelix idahoensis | reverse complement strand
ATTTTTATTTTCATTCTTTGATATCTTACAATATTATACATTGGTATACTTGTTATGTTCGCAAATATTTTGTAAACAAAATAGTGCTTAAGGAAAAGTCATTATTGAGTTACTTCCCTTGAAAGTTGTGTCGGCTCTTTCGATCGAACTCCGCGGATGAGTCCAGTTTTCTGCGATTTATTCTTCGTTTGGGTAGTAATAGATTGTTCTTGCTTCAGAATATCTATGGCCTGAATTTATGTGTATTGTTTGTCTGAGTAGGACGAGTCTGTCTTATATCTGTATATCTTTACATATCTAAGTCGAACTATATGTTCTGTTGTCTCTAGGGAGGTCAAAGGCTATTCGGCGGATGTGTCGCTAGATGGTGGTGTGATTTGGCTTCGTCCTGATAGGGACTGTGTCTTCTATGTCGGCTTGTCGCCGGGGAAAAAAGTGATCTCAGTATTTGTGGGGAAAGTGATAGTCGTCTAGACCTATCGTGTATGCTTTACCCCAGTGTTTATTCGTATTGCCAAGGAATGGCAGAATCATATTTCTGATACCAAGGTAATAATAGACACTCTTATGAACTCTCGTACGAAGCCACCATTTTCGATAGGTACGATTTGAATGTCTAAGAGAACATATTTGACTCGATGAAAACGACTTCGATTCCTAGCAGCACTATATCCTGTAGAATGCAGTCAATTGTTCATGATCAAATCTACAGAGCAATGAAATGTTTTATGAATGACTAACTTTAGGACAGATTCATTATCTGTATCCAAACGTGAGTGACAGCTCACGAGTGAAGCCATCTTGGAACCAAACATGTAGTGACTTTCAAGAAGAGAAAAGGGATGCCCGTATTATCGCTTGTTTAGTCCAGAGATCACTGCTACACATGAGAACCCATTATTAGCGGTTCAATATTATTATATGAAAAAATATGTGCTGAACATTATGTTGGAGAATCGTCGCTAAACGAGATTAGGTTTAGAAGCCATCTGAAATATTGTTTATAAGCTGACGTGCTCAGTCAGTGAAGTCAGTTGATATATATATATGGGCAATACTGGGTGCTTGGCTACTGACAGTCCATTATAATATTATTCTACATGAGTGCCCATGTAACATAACATTGCAAGACCAGTTATCCACTGTACCATGATGTATTATGCCAACCTGTGATTTGTCACTATCTGTGCTGTCGAGTGTGTACGTCCAATTAAACTTTAGTAAAGGTACACAGTCGTTGGTGTCGATGACTTCCAGCCATACATGAGTGTGAGAAAAGAACATTTGTCAACACCACGAACCCTTATTATCATTCGCACATTATACACTCAATCCATGTCTACACACCACTGCGTAGGTCAAGTTGACATTCCATACACTACAGTGGAGCAAACAACACCATAGAGATCTTATCAACTGATGATGATGATGTCTGCTTCCATCCACTTATGTCTATTTGTTGGTGGATATCATTAACTGGAATAAAACAACAAAATAACATTTTATCAACTGGTGGACCAGCTTTCTGGGTTTGACCTCGCAGAAGTTCAGAAGTCAACAGATTACCGATACCAGATCGTTTCCTGTGGCTGATACGACATACTTGCAGTATTGGTTTGCTATTTGTCAACACTTTGTCACGTGACCTGTCAGGTGAATGCAGTATGTAGGTCAGCGTTGTTGACATTTTTACATTAGACATTACAGAGTTTCACAGAACAGTTGGATCAATTCTTGTCAATATTAACAGGAAGACAGTATTAGTGAACTAAGAAGTCCTATTTTCATCGATGGATCTTCTTGTTTTTCTGTATATGAACTTTAATATTTAAGGCCAGAATGTTTAATTGAATAAAGTGGCAGTTTGTTTGTTTTCATAAAAATAACTTTGCCATTACTGTAAAACTGAGCCTATTTTGCAACACATACTATCATACACATAATTTATATATATTTATGTTTACATGTTATTTGTTTGTATAGTATGTTAGTTTCTATGTCAGCGGGTTGTGTTTAAGGTTGGGCGGCGTCCTCACAACAGAATATCCCACGTCATAGAGGGTCCGTTGTGGGCGTTTTCTATAGGTGCAATTTTCTTGATTGAAAATTTGCTGCGACAACTGTTGCTTTTGTGTTAGCTGTGAAGTCTGTAATTATTGTTATTTTTGTAATATTTCTTTGTTCTTTAGTTTTGTTTTTGATTTGTTTGTAATTTGTTGGTCTAACCTTTTCTATCTTTCAGTTCTATTCACAATTTATATTCATATACTGTGACGTCATTTGTGTTGTTATTCTTTGCAGATTCAGTGATTATTTTCATTGATTTCCCTATTTGATTTATTTAGATTTCTGCAAACGTTCTTGTATTGTCAGTCCTATTTGTACTTTATGTATTCTGTTGGTTGACATATGTTTTATATAGGTATATTTCATAAGACACAATTGCCTGTGCACTGCACTTGGATTATGGTATAAACCAGTACCTGATTATTATTACTATTATACAAGACCTTATTAAAGGCTTGTGACCCACAGATATTGGGATAGTATACTGATTAATCAAGTCATTGAGAACTTGTGGTATTATTATTGGTTCAGGTGATTAGTATTATTGTTAGACATCATGTCTACATTAGAATACTTCATTACACAAGGGAAAGCCCTTGATAAGACTGGTCAACAATTAGAACAATGGGCTGTTGCTCAATATGACAAAGCATTAGCTGCAGAAGAAAGAAAAGCTATGGCGGAAGAGAAAAGATTAGAAAGAGAAGCTGAGGCTGCTGCTGAACAAAAGAAATTGCAGATGCAGGTGGAGGAAAGGAGATTTGAAGCTGAACAAAAAAAATTAGAAAGAGAAGCTGCGGCTGAACAAAAAAGATTAGACAGTGAAGCTGAACAAAAAAGATTAGACAGTGAAGCTGAACAAAAAAGATTAGACAGGGAAGCTGAACAAAAAAAATTAGAAAGAGAAGCTGCTGCTGAACAAAAAAGATTAGACAGTGAAGCTGAACAAAAAAGATTAGACAGTGAAGCTGAACAAAAAAGATTAGACAGGGAAGCTGAACAAAAAAAATTAGAAAGAGAAGCTGCTGCTGAACAAAAAAGATTAGACAGAGAGGCTGAAGAAAAAAAAGCAATAAGAGAACATGAATTTGAGTTGGAGAAATTGAGATTGACAAGTATGAGTAATGTTAATCAGGCATCTAGTGGTAATGGTAAACCTTCTACTTACAAGGTTAAGGTTCCACCGTTCAATCAGTCCAGTGACGATATTACATTCTGGCTGGATAGATTTGAACGTTCTTGTCGTACACATAATGTGGATAAATCACAATACGCTAATCAATTATCAGAAAACTTGAAAGGTGAATCTTTGACTAGATTATGCCTTGTAGGAGAAGCAGATAAGGATAATTATGATGTCATTAGGGCGGCTTTGATAAAAAATATCAGCTAAGTGAGGAAGGCTATCGCCTTTTATTTAAAACGATGGTGCCTGAGACGGGTGTAGAATTCTCAGAATTCACTGCAAAGGCACGTCTCACAGTTGATCGTTGGATTGAGCTTTCCAAAACAGAAAAAACGTATGAAGGACTTATGGATTTGTTGCTCAGAGATAAGATTATGTCATGTGTGAACAAACCTTTCCTTGAATTTATACATGAGCGTAAACCCAAATCTCTAAAAGAAATGGAAGAATATTGTTCCGAATATGTCACTGCACACCCCGACGTGACTTTTGGCAACACTAAGATTAAGGAGAGTATGCCAGTTGCTTCAGCAACACCATACAATCCCAATTATTCACACAGATTTCAGGGACCTCAAAACAGATTTGATAAAAAAGGTAACCATAATAGTTATCAAAACCAAGGTAACCAATCATTTCAGGGTTCTTCTTCAAAGAACTGGAGACGACCTGATAGCTCTCGACACAGGGGTGGTCATAATTATAGGAATTTCCGTAGAGGAAGTAATTATAGAAACTATCAGGGTTATCCGTCTTGGAGTCAACAAGATCATAATTACAGAGATACTCATTATAATGAATATGATAATGGTAACCAAGGGAACTATGACTCAAACCCAAATAGGGGTTACTATAGAGGTAACAATAACTACAGAGGTGATAATAACCGAGGTAGATCTCAAAACAAAAGACATAAACCACATTTTCAGGCAAACTCTGTACAACAAGAGTCCCATGAAGCCTATAAACAGAGTAAAGATAATAATGATGCTAGTAATATGGCATGTGCCGCTTTTGATTTTGGGAGAGCATCTCAGTGCCCCCAATGCAAAACGTTATTTGAGCCAACCACAGTGTCTACTTTAAGCTGTGGCCATCCTCTTCCTGCTCTTCCGGCATCAGTCGCGCATGATGGAAGAGGTTCTCTTGTCTTACATAAGGGTTTAGTGAATAACAATCCAGTCTCTGTGCTATTTGATTCTGGATGCACCACAATTGGTGTTAGGCAGTCACTCGTAGATCCTTCCCGCGCCACTGGACAAGTAATCAAATGTGTAACATTTGGCGGCACATTAGAGAAATACTCTACTGCTATCATTAGGATTGCTACTCCTTTCTTTACAGGAGATGTACACGCATGTCTTCTTCCGAATCCGATCGCTGACCTCATCATCGGTCGCATTCATGGAGTCAAGGAATGCACTCCGCAACAAATTTCCACGTGGGAAAGGCAAAACATGCAGATTGCTAACGCTGTAGTCACTAGAGCTCAGGCTCTTAATATGCCTCAAACTTCATCTACTGAAGATAATGAAGTGCATAACCAAGATAATCCCTTGGTAATTTCTCGTGACTCGTTTATAAAACAGCAAGAAGATGATCCCACTCTGAAGAAATTCTTCATTCTTGCAACTAAAGGTGATCCGAATAAAGACACAAGTCGTAAATCGTGGATTACAAAGAAGAATGGCGTACTTGTACGTATGGTTCAAGACTCCATTACGTCAAGTCATTCTCAAATCCTGGTTCCCAAGAATTTGAGAGTTAAAATTTTGCAGCACGCTCACGACTCTCAGTGTGCTGGACACATGGGTTTTTCCCGTACTAAGTCAAGAGTCCTTGCGGCTTTCTTTTGGCCATTGGTAAACAAGGACATACGGATTTATTGTCGATCTTGTAAAGTATGTCAGGAAGTTAAATCCAAAGGTCCACAGCATGCTGCACCCATTCAGGCGGCGGACATTCCTATTCGGCCGTTTCAAAAAATGGCCATAGACATTATTGGTCCATTTAAGATCAAGTCTGCCAGAGGACATCAGTTTATCTTGACGTGTGTTGATATGTGCACACGTTGGCCAGAGGCTATTCCTCTGAAGAGCATTACTACTGCTGATATTGCAGATGCTCTTTGGCTTATATTTTCTCGTCTGGGGTTCCCCGGAGAAATATTGTCAGACCATGGCACCCAACTAATATCAGATACCATGTCTCAAGTAATGTCTACTCTGCAGGTAGATAGATCTTTAAGTAGTATCTACCATCCAATGTCTAATGGTATGGTCGAACGCCTTAATAGAACACTTAAAAACTTACTGGGGAAGATAACTGAGGATCATCCTCAAGACTGGGACAGAGTTTTACCTGCGGCCCTCTTCGCTTACAGAGAGGTACCCAATGAACATACAGGATTTTCTCCCTTTGAACTCGTCTTTGGCGCGCGTCCGCGTGGCCCTATGTCGTTGCTTCACGATCTCATAACATCTGACAATATTGACGATGACACAAAGTCATCCTACGAATATGTCATCGCGTTGAGACAAAAGATTATCGAAGCATGCAAATTAGCAACGTCTTCTTCTGAATTTGCGAAACAGAAGGCAAGGCAATTTGCCAATAAGAAGAGATGCTTACGACAACTTTGTCCGGGTGACAAAGCATTTGTATTACTACCTTGTAGGGAAAACAGATTACTTATTTCTTGAAAAGGTCCGTACGATATAATATCGAAAATTTCCGATGTCGACTATATTGTCGATATTGATGGGAAGCATAAAACCTTCCACATCAATATGCTTACGGAATTCCATGAACGTCCGGATTATTTGCAACCCATTTTCCAAGCAACGGACAATTCTCCAGTACAACATGGTCATTACTCATCACTGTCCGTGATACAGGATGAGGAAACAAGTTTTTCAGATGTAAATCTTCCTCTTCCAATGATCCCACTTCATTCTAGTGAATCATGGAAGAACGTTACTGTCTCTCCTGATTTGTCTCTAGGAGAACAGCGACAAGTTTCAACTATGTTGCAAACATTTCAGGATGTACTCACTGACATCCCTGGACAAACGCATGTCATTGAACATGACATTGTTCTAACTGACCATACTCCTATTAGGGTTAGACCTTATCCTATACCTATACATTTTCAAGCACAGGTCGAGAAAGAGTTGGATGAGATGATAGATTTGAAAATAATCGAACCATCCACCTCTGCATATTCTTCGCCGATGGTTATTGTGCGTAAAAAAGACAATAACATACGTCTTTGCGTTGACTATCGAAAATTGAATCAAGTAACGAAGTTCGATGCCGAACCTATGCCTTTACTGGAAGAGCTACTTACTCGACTCTCCAAATCTCATTTTTTCACTAAACTTGATTTGTCTAAAGGATATTGGCAAGTTCCTTTATCTGAACGCGCCAAACCTCTCACGGCTTTTTCAACACCTAGAGGTTTGTTCCAGTGGAATTTTATGCCTTTCGGTCTTATGAACGCACCAGCTACATTCGTACGCATGATGCGCCGAATCCTATCTTATCGGTCAGATGTCATTGCATATCTAGACGACATCTGTCTTTTCAGCGATACTTGGGAAGATCACTATTCAGGGTTAGATGAATTGCTGTCTACTTTGCGTGAGCACAACCTGACAGCGAACCCCTCTAAAGCCTATATTGGTTTTAGCGAAATTTCTTTCCTAGGCCACCGAGTTGGTCATGGTTTCCTAAAGACAGAGGACCATAATACTAGTAAGATACTTAACATCTCAATCCCTAAGACTAAAAAACAGGTGAGAAGTCTGTTAGGTCTTATTCAATGTTATGGCAGATTCATTCAGAATCTATCCTCTATCATGGCACCTCTCTCAACACTTCTAAAGAAAGGTTCGCCTAATGTAGTCCACTGGTCTCAGGAATGCCAATGCTCTCTGGATAAGATTAAAACACTGTTTTCAACACCACCTATTTTAGTGCTACCCACTAAAGATAAGACATTCGTTCTTCGTAGTGACGCTTCATCCACTGGGATTGGAGCGGCACTAATGCAAGAGTACTCTGGAACTCTGCATCCTGTAATGTATATTTCCAGAAAACTTAATGCGGCAGAAAGGAATTATTCGGTTTTAGACCGTGAGCTATTAGCTATGGTTTGGTCGATCCTCAAACTACAGAGATTCCTTCTAGGCGCACATTTCATAGTAGAAACCGACCAAAAAGCTCTTACTGCTATACAGAGTAAGAATTTGAAGAGCTCGAGGTCTACTCGATATGCAATTGCTCTTCAACCTTTTCATTTCTCTGTGCGAGCTATTCGTGGATCAGATAATGTGATGGCAGACATTCTGTCAAGATGCCCACATGATTCCACATAACTATTAGGGCTTAGACTTCTTGATATGTCTAGTTCTATAGTAGTTCCTTTTCTATATCATGATAGATACACATTTGTAATTTAATAATATAATGATTGTATCACTACATAGCGGTTCATTGATGTTTATTCACCGCTGTGCTTTGATGATTTTTTCTTCATAAATCATAAATTTAAATTATCTAATACGAAATGATGATATGAATTTTTTAGGCATTGTGTAATTGCCAGAATTGTATTATACTTTGATGACACCTTCCTGGAAAAATATACTTGTAGAGAAATAATTTCTCTCAGTTTATGAGACACATTCTCACCAGTCGCTCCATAAGTCGACTTAGCCTCATATTAGGCGTTATAGGTATTCCTGATATTTTCATCTGCGCATTATTCATGCGTTGTGAGCCTATTGTACGTTGCTCCTAGATGTATTTCAAAAAAAAAAAAAATGTTCCATTTTTTTTTTCCCGGGAGGTGTGGTAAGACTGTTACGTGCAGTCTTTGATATCTTACAATATTATACATTGGTATACTTGTTATGTTCGCAAATATTTTGTAAACAAAATAGTGCTTAAGGAAAAGTCATTATTGAGTTACTTCCCTTGAAAGTTGTGTCGGCTCTTTCGATCGAACTCCGCGGATGAGTCCAGTTTTCTGCGATTTATTCTTCGTTTGGGTAGTAATAGATTGTTCTTGCTTCAGAATATCTATGGCCTGAATTTATGTGTATTGTTTGTCTGAGTAGGACGAGTCTGTCTTATATCTGTATATCTTTACATATCTAAGTCGAACTATATGTTCTGTTGTCTCTAGGGAGGTCAAAGGCTATTCGGCGGATGTGTCGCTAGAGGGTGGTGTGATTTGGCTTCGTCCTGATAGGGACTGTGTCTTCTATGTCGGCTTGTCGCCGGGGAAAAAGTGATCTCAGTATTTGTGGGGAAAGTGATAGTCGTCTAGACCTATCGTGTATGCTTTACCCCAGTGTTTATTCGTATTGCCAAGGAATGGCAGAATCATATTTCTGATACCAAGGTAATAATAGACACTCTTATGAACTCTCGTACGAAGCCACCATTTTCGATAGGTACGATTTGAATGTCTAAGAGAACATATTTGACTCGATGAAAACGACTTCGATTCCTAGCAGCACTATATCCTGTAGAATGCAGTCAATTGTTCATGATCAAATCTACAGAGCAATGAAATGTTTTATGAATGACTAACTTTAGGACAGATTCATTATCTGTATCCAAACGTGAGTGACAGCTCACGAGTGAAGCCATCTTGGAACCAAACATGTAGTGACTTTCAAGAAGAGAAAAGGGATGCCCGTATTATCGCTTGTTTAGTCCAGAGATCACTGCTACACATGAGAACCCATTATTAGCGGTTCAATATTATTATATGGAGAAATATGTGCTGAACATTATGTTGGAGAATCGTCGCTAAACGAGATTAGGTTTAGAAGCCATCTGAAATATTGTTTATAAGCTGACGTGCTCAGTCAGTGAAGTCAGTTGATATATATATATGGGCAATACTGGGTGCTTGGCTACTGACAGTCCATTATAATATTATTCTACATGAGTGCCCATGTAACATAACATTGCAAGACCAGTTATCCACTGTACCATGATGTATTATGCCAACCTGTGATTTGTCACTATCTGTGCTGTCGAGTGTGTACGTCCAATTAAACTTTAGTAAAGGTACACAGTCGTTGGTGTCGATGACTTCCAGCCATACATGAGTGTGAGAAAAGAACATTTGTCAACACCACGAACCCTTATTATCATTCGCACATTATACACTCAATCCATGTCTACACACCACTGCGTAGGTCAAGTTGACATTCCATACACTACAGTGGAGCAAACAACACCATAGAGATCTTATCAACTGATGATGATGATGTCTGCTTCCATCCACTTATGTCTATTTGTTGGTGGATATCATTAACTGGAATAAAACAACAAAATAACATTTTATCACCTATCAAACTGGTGCTTACCTTTGTTTTGATCCCTAGGATCAAATTTATTAAAGTTCTGTGGTGCCCTAAAGTTATCCACTTGTTTCTTTTTATTACCTGTTACCTCTGCTTGAGCTGCTTGATACCTTTCAGCAACATTTAGCAACTCACCCAGCCTCTCTGCACCTTGTTCCATGAGAAACTTTCTCAGGTCTGGAGCCATGGACTCTCTTAATTGCTCTATAAGGACCATTTCCTTAAGATCTTGGGTTTTCCCCAGAGAAGTCCATTTCTCCAAGTATGTCTCTATTCGTGCAGAGAACTGGTGATAGGTTTCACCTGACAGGAGTTTAGCATTCCTAAATTTTTTCCTATAAAATTCTGCATTCTTTTCATATCTTAACAAAAGAGCCTGCTTTAGCATGTCATAATTTTCCTGATCACTTCTGCTCATTTTTGCAAAAACTTCATAAGCTGCCCCACGAAGTCCCTGAGATAACTTTAAGCTCCACCTTTCTCTCTCTAACCCATATGTGGTAGCTAATAGTTCATACCTATTTAGATAGCTCTCTATATCATCGTCTTTCTCAACAAAATGATCTAAATGAAAATTCATAGCTGAGGTTGAGGCTCCCTGGCTAGCAGTAGCATCAGAGGTAAAGGGACTGGCACCATTTTCAGGAGCATGGCCTTGAAACTCAAACTCCCTTAGTCGTAACTCATGTTCCCTTTGTAATCTCTTCTCCTCCTTTTCTGCTTCCCTCTCTGCAGCTAATCTCTTTTCTTCTCTTTCTGCAGCTAATTTCTTTTCTTCTCTTTCTGCAGCTAATTTCTTCTCTTCCCTTTCTGCAGCCTGTCTTCTTTCCTCGGCTTCCAATGCTTTAGTCTCTTTGTCCGCCTCAATCTGCAACCTCTTAGCCTCAGCCTCAATCTGCAACCTCTTAGTCTCAGCCTCTAATTTTCTTTCGGCCTCTTTTTCTAATCTTCTTTCTTCCCGTTCAATATATTTGTCACATTCAGCAGTGACATAAGAAATCATAATTTGCCCGTCCATTCCTAACTCTTTCACAGTCTGTACAGCAGCAGATCGAAATTTTGCCAGGTCGGCCATTGTCTAACAGATAAATGTCTAAAATAATCAACTAAACAATTGTATCTATGACTAATTAACTTAGGACAACACAGGCACTGTGAGCTCAACCTTATTTATTTTCACCCAAGGATACCCTTTAATTCTTATTATTCCCTGAAGTGAGTTACCCCCAATATTTGTAATAGGGAAAGATTCAAAATCCCGAGGGCGAGACCCCAATATATGTGGTAAAATGGGATGTTATAAATATTTATAGGGGACTTAGAGATCAGCTGTGAAGGTATCTATATCTAATAAGAGTAGTGTATTATAGATAACCTTACTTGCTGCCACATATGTATGCCTCAGTCAGAATTATTCTGGAATATTGTGATGACTACGTTATATGTCTAGGGTATGTGTATGATGAAGTGTAAGTCATAACAACAACAGACAGATAAACAATTTAGTTTATTCCACCACACTTGACAACACTGTGACACTCACATACATAAAACACTCTAAGAGGATATCTTAAAGGAGTCACTGATAACTTTTCAAATAACAATATGTATTCATTGCTGTCATGAATGTATATGTGTCCTGATTCAAATACAAGGGGAACCAGGAATCACAATCAATTTTAATTACAAGGTATATGTACAGAATTTATTAATATGATTCATGTAGTGACATATATTATCAATGGTATCCTATGTGTGTCAGTTGTGTAGTGGTAATATGAGGTAATACTGGTTTTGTTTTGTTCATGCTCTGTTGGTATTTGTCATCATGACTTCAATAGTTTGTTTCTATTAGAACTAGTATTGGAGATGTTCTCAGTTCCTGGTATTAAAACAATTTACTTCCCCTCTTAATTTTATGTTACAATGTTATTTTAAGATGGGGGTACATAATGTTGAGCTCCATGGCCACACTCTCTTATCTTGCGTGATGACTGCAGTAAAAGACTCCTCTGCTCGATAACTGTAATGAGTTCTGGAGCCACCCCACTGGTTGCTATATTGACCAAGGAGTATGCTGTCCACTTCTGGCTTCAGCAAAGCTCTGACCAGGTGCTGCTCAATAACTTTAAGACCACGGTCCCTGAAACAAGAAGGTTGTACCTTCTACGTCAGAACTAATTTATACTCTATTTTTACACTGAGCACAATACATCACAAACATTGAGTTCAGAGCGTTAGGCCAACTGTCAGCTTCATCTGAAACACTTTATACCAGTATTTCCCTCCCTAATGGTTACTACGCCTCTGCAATTCCAGCATTATTTCTTTCTAGTTAATAATCTAGGTGTCAGTGTACTGTTTGGCCATTCCATGCAGTTTTACTTTCCTCCGACACCTTCTGTTCAGGCTGGAGCCTATAGGCTTTACATCATGTTCGCTACTGAACCACACATATATACAGACATAAATTATCAATTTACATTCAATTTTCATTAAAAGATATTGAATATTACAAGCTTACCACAATTCATGGAAATATTACACAGTGACGTTGAATGGCAATGAATATAGCACAACTCCGATCTGCCGATGTTCCAGGCTTTATTTTATAAAAAAATATACACTGGTGCTCAACGCACTGCTTCTTAGTAGGTTTATTACAAGATGTGGCAATGAACAGACGCTCTGAATGGTGTATATTCGCAGCTCTAACCAATGAAACCATGTCTACACATCTTTTCAAAAAAAGTACCCCTTTCTCACGTTTCCCCTGACAACACAAGATAGTATTTATAGTCCGACCAATCGTGTTTAGTCTTTCATTTGTTGCGCTCCAATCACATAGGAGTTAACATGGTAGGCTATTTCCGTACGTAATGTTTTTTTTTAAACACGTTATAAAAAAATTTTATGAGCAGAAATGATTTCATGCTGTCAGGCACCCCCACTATTTTATTTTGGCCATAACTTGGTAATTCCTAGACTATTTGCGTAACGTTTTACATATTCTTTGTCAGCAAACCCTAAGGAACCCAAATATATATATTTAATAGAGCTAATATGCTGCGTTCAAAATATGCAATTTCTTCTACCTCCTGTTTCGAAGATGTGCTGTCTGGGTACTGTAATGTTTTCAAACGTAAACCGGTATAATGTCATAATTCCTAATAAGCGTTTTTCAGGATTTTAAAACCTAACTCTGGGAAGGGTAGTGAATTTTATCACTGTCGATTTGAAATAAAGTTAGTGCATGTGGCCTTACACGCGTGATGGCAGCAATTGTGCATCGCGCGACGCGTGTTTAGTGTTGCACGTGTTCGGCTTTCTGCCTCTCCCTTCTCTCTATCCTTTAGTCCATCTGTCTTTAGTTACGCCGTGTATGGAATGAATGAAATATTAAATCTAGGTCATTGATCAGCTTGCGTGATACAGTACACGTTTCATTGAAGAAAGCGGGTAATAATACAGTAGGCTTTTACTATCAACGTGAAAGCGTTACAATTTGCCGACGAAGTAGAAAACAAGGGGGATTTCGAGTACAGTCATTGTGACAGCACTGTTCTTTACCATTCTTCTTTCCTTTTATTAAATTTATTTGTTAGGCTTTGCATTTACGTTTTAATTTATATATGGGGATTAGAATAATTTACGACATTGAAGTCTTTTACCACTTCATTAATGTCTCTGTTCTGTACCTTGAGGGTAGACAGCAGCGTGTTCACCTGATGCCTGAATAAACCCCAGTTGGCTTTTTTGTAGTTCCATCTTGTAATGGCTGGGCCTGTACTGAGAGTTTAACTCTGGACAGTAAGAAAGATTGGGCGATGGTCGCTTCCCCCTAGTTGGTCTCCTACTTCTCTACTAATAGATCCAGCTATATCTGGTGTGGAGAAGGCAAGATCTGGTGTTGAAGTTGTGTGCCATCCTCTGGAGTAGAAGGTAGGAGTATCTGTGGCATTATTGACTAGGATTAGGGAGTGATCATCTTGCCAAGTTTCAACCTCTTCACCTCTGTGATCCAGATGGTTATAGCCCCAGCTCTGGGAGTGGCTATTAAAGTCTCCAACTGCTATAAAGTTGGTGGCTGGTACCTGTATAGAGCTGAGACTCAGGGGTTTGTTGTTCGGACAGTAATAGTTCAGGAGTTCTATTTCCATCTTGTCTACCTTTATCTGCAACAGCTGATATTCTGCTCCATCCATGAAGGTTTTCCTTTCGTGTGCAGGAATGTTATTCCTTACAAGAGTAAGTACTCCTCCTTTTCGTCTATCTTTTCTGTCGGATCTGAAGCATAGTATATCATTGAAAGACGACTCCTTTATATGATTCAACACTGCCTATAATACAGCCGGTCTATACAGACATCTTTCTCACAATGCTGTCGTTGCTACTGCGAACCATTTCACGTCACCCTCACAACCACGTATAAACACATTCGCATCCGTGCCCTTTTGTGCATCACATAGCTTTCAAATACACTACCCTATGTGGTGCGCAAAAAGGCTCATAACACTGCCTATTAATAAATAATGTATTGAACAAACCGGATTTCACGATCAGTTTTAATGGTATAGTCCGTTCGGAAATTCGTGCCCACAGAAAGCGTCAATTTTCTCCAAAACTGTTTGTTGTATGGACATGAATTTTTGCATGCAGTCTTAGATTTTCCATGCAGTTATTAATATATTTTTTGCCCTTATAAAACTCATGTCATGTTCGAATTTTCTTCTTTACGTTATATAAAAAAACTCATACTGTTGTCTGGGTTAATTTTTAGTAGTTTTACAGGAAAGTTACAAGATCCGTTCAAAAATATTTTTTTTTGTTTGAATTAGTTACTCGCGACTGTGTACAATAGGTGCGCACTCGTGCGGACATGTAGTCACTACACTAATTAAAAAAATATATATATTTTTGAACGGATCTTGTAACTTTCCTGTAAAACTAATAAAAATTAACCCAGACAACAGTAAGAGTTTTTTATATAACGTAAAGAAGAAAATTCGAACATGACATGAGTTTTGTAAGGGCAAAAAATATATTAATAACTGCATGGAAAATCTAAGACTGCATGCAAAGATTCATGTCCATACAACAAACAGTTTTGGAGAAAATTGACACTTTCTGTGGGCACGAATTTCCGAACGGACTATAGTGTGGGATTTCATCTCATGTAATTAAATAACTGTTAACTTTTATTATTCTTACGTTTATTTCAGATAAATTATTTGGATAGACGAGAAGAAATAACATTGTAACGAAAATAAGAAGTGAATTTTCAGTCATCCAGTGCGTGATGTGTTTAATGTGCTGAAGTGAATGCAATGTTTTGTTTGCATTTTAAATCTAGAAATTTAACTCTACACTTGACACAGTTTATCGCCAAGTTAACTGGGTTATTTACTGAAACCATGACAACGTTTCTGGCAATGGGCTCGATTTCGTAACCGATAATATTTTAATTTGACTCTAGTATGGAGTTGGCATTCCAGACACAAATGAAAATGTTACAGAATCTGGCTCTTAGCTCCAAAATTAAGTCATCGCAGTGCGAATATGTTTTTAAAAGATTAATTCTCTATATTGCATTTTTTTTAAACTACATAAAACAAGGTATCATCTGAAACAGGAAGTGATATCAAAATAAGAATTCAAAAGAAAATATGATCTAGCAATACAGTGGGAAATATATAGAGATCAAAAGAAATCAAGCCCAACACACATATTTATATATGTGTGAATATAAAAGACATGTTAAACTCGTGTGCCTAGACAGCGTTACGATATGGTTCTGAAACGTTAAGAACAACAAGAACAACAATCAAGCAGCAATAGACTTTCATAAATGGGTTTGTGCGTAAGATAGAAGGATGGAAATGGCATCACCAAAGTGGAACTGGTGACGTGAACCAGGCATTAGCCATTGGAACACGAGATGAGAAGAAGACGCTGGCGATGGATAATACACCACATTAAGGAAACATGTTTATAGCAATACATGACAGTCATTTTTTCTGGAAACCCCACGGTAAAAGAGGTAGAGACCGAAAAACACATATAGAAGAATGAAAGCGGCACAACGAAATCTGTTAAAGAAATCAAATTATAAAATACGAAGATCACTAACCAGTTTTTTTTTCCATCTTTAAGCATATCAATCAAAAGCATATAAACCTTTAAATATATTTAATGTACAGATGTAGATTCATCGGATGTGGTATAAAACAGTGGTATTCAACATTTTTTGTTCGCGTACCCCCAGATATAATTTATATTTAACTATGTACCCCCAAGGTTAATGGTGCACAATTCCAAGTATTAAGTTTACCTATACATAAATACAATTCTAGGGCAGAGGGCAAGCATCTAAAAGAAATTACATAATTTACATCCAATATAATATATTAACATTGAAAGTAAAATAAGAAAAAATGAGAAAACCTTCCGACAATGCTTTGGCATATTTTTTTGTTCACGTACCCCCTTAGACGTCTTCTCCTACCCTTATGGGTATGCGTACCCCAGGTTGAATACCACTGGTATAAAATATGTGGCAAATCATTACAGGCCATGACACTGGTTGAGGCTTTCTTATCGTAATAAAAGAAATGCAGAAGAACGTGAACGAGCAGTTAGTAGTTAACTTAGATAACCAGTTGAGGAAATATAGGATAGATTGATTTTAGAGGATAGTAGGATAGATTGATTTCATACCATATTATTTTTTAATTTATATATAGATTGATTTTACTCTGCCGTTTCTGTCTTTCAAAGTTTGTTTGTCTAAAGTTGTCTGTCTTTTTGTCTGTCTATCTGTCTGTCTCTCTTTCTGTATATCAATGTATATATCTTTATCTGTCTCTCTGCTTGTCTGTTTCTCTGGCTGTCGATCATTCAGTGCCTGTCTATTTCGCTTCCTCATTCAGTGTGTCTCTGTCTGTGTGTCTCTCTATCTGCCTGTCTATCTCTCTCCGTGAATTCCTTTAAACTGATATGTAAAATGGATGTGAGAATAAATGAATTCAGTATAAAAGACGCGAGAGAGAAAGGGCAGAATGTCAGACGGGCCTGCTTGCCCAAATCTCAACCCTTTGAAAACAAAGTTTGTTCGTTCGTTCACTCGTTCATTCGCTATCTGTCGGCCTGTGTCTATATCTGTCTCTGTCTGTATCTGTGTCTATCTCTCTGTTTGTCTGTCTAACTATGTGTCTACCTTCCAGTACCATTTATCAGTAGTTAACGTATCATTCACTTATACTGTATATATATATATATATATATATATATATATATATATATATATATATATATATATGACAGTTTTTCTGCTGTTTAGTGCTCTTTGTAATAACATTGGTACATAAATCGTGTACTTTTCTCTCTCTATTCCTAGGCTTACCTGTAGCATCACGAATGACAATCCAGGGAATTTCGAGTTGCCTATTTTATTATTTAACAACTACTTGTATATACGTCATTAATTTCATTACTTCGTTTACATTGGCCGTTCCTAGTGACCGATATTCTGTAAATTTGTTTTTTATTATCATGTTCTTTTTTTTCAGTGTTCATTAATATTCTTCTTTGGTTTCCGTATCACTTGCAGAGCTGAAACTGTGCTTCGCAGAAAAGATTCAAAATCTATTGAACATAAATTTTAAATAATTGTTTTGTATAACTTTAAGTCTTTCTTTACACTTTGTTGGCTCAGTTGTATTTTTAAAAATCCCTGTGCATTTTTCGCTGGCAAAGAAAAAGTTCTCTGTTATACAATTAGATCTTTCTGATAACATATAATGGCTGTCTCTCGTTTATTTTATCATCATGTAATAATGCCAGACCAGAAGGTATTTTGTATTTGGTCATGCGCCTTAATATAACCGACTAGGTTGAACAGGACGAGCCTCTCCAAAACCAGGCAAATTTTTATAAAATCTTATTGTCATAAACTTTCTCCACCAGACTCGTAGATTAGCTGCGTTACGTTTTCGACCTGCTTCACTCAGTCCGAACGTGTCATAACGTTTGCTTTGTTTTAACCACATAGGCATGTATGCCAAGAGTAGTTGCCCGAAGAGGGGTCCCTTGGGAGGCAAAGAAAGTAAAATGTAAAAAGGCTCTGTATTATTTTACCCTGTATAAATAACGATTTTTGTTCGTTCGTACATTTGTAAAACCGACTCTTATTTTAATTAGTTTTTACTTTAAAAAATTACAACAACAACAATAAAAACAGAGAGGTTTGAAACACTAAGATGTCAATCGACAGGCCAATTCGCGCCCATTAAAGATTTGTCCTTATTCACTCCAACAGTTCAGTTACCGCTTGACATACTGGAATTTTGTTTTTCTCATTCTGTGATTCCTAGAATTACGTAATTTTTCTTTCGGTTTTCGAGCATTGTTAAACCACTACTTTTATGTACAGTAGCTACTCCATTGATTCACGTATCCACGGGCTTCCTAGTGACCTTACATGTTATCAATGCCTTTATTCTTATGTTCTCATTTTACTTACTTAATCGTTCCCCTTCTACCGTGAGGTGTAGAGGTTTGGAAGAGAGAGCGCCAGACTATCATATCGGCTGTCCAGTTCGTCGCCTTTAGAATAAGTCCAGTTTTCTCTCTTGTAATTCGTATAATCGTGATTTAAAGCAAACAGGTGATTGGCCTGTTGTGCCTTTGCATGGGGGAGGGGCTGCCTCCTTACGGCCTCCTTGCAGGCCACCCTCCACCTTTTTCAGCCGGGCTTGGGACTGGCCTACGCGGAGTTTGTTCTCATTTTTATGTCTATTAATATACTTCATTGGTTTCAGCATCGCTTGCTGAACCAAAAATGCACGTCGCAGAAATGACTCAAAGTCAATTTCTTCTTCTTCGTTCACCCTCAGACGTCAACTTGAATATGTTCAAAGATCACCCTCAGACGTCAACTTGAAAATGTTCAAAGATCACCCTCAGACGTCAACTTGAATTTTTCAGAGATCACCCTCAGACGTGAACTTGAATAAGTTCAAAGATCACCATCAGACGTCAACTTGAATACGTTCAAAGATCACCCTCAGACGTCAACTTGAATATGTTCAAAGATCACCCTGAGAAGTCAACTTGAATATATTCAAAGATCACCCTCAGACATCAACTTGAATATGTTCAAAGATCACCCTCAGACGTCAACTTGAATATGTTCAAAGATTACCCTCAGACGTCAACTTGAATATGTTCAAAGAAACCAGTGGCCAGTCTGAGACTGTTGACATCTCCGTAGAACTTTTCTAGGAAATGCGCTGGTGATGACCACGTGTGCTTTCTCTGTTCCTCATTTGTTGGGCACCATTTAAGTAGATGATCAGCAGTCATTATATCAGTGCCACAGGTACACTCATCAGTAGCTCCTATCTTTAACTTGTTGAATAGATGGTATCAAAATCTGTTGTGACCTGTGCGAAGTCTGACGATTACCACTTGTTCACGTCTGCTGAGCTGGTAATACACATCATTTTTTGTGTGGCCTGGATGTTCTGCTTTCCACTTGCGCCTGTATCTGCGCTTGATAAAACGCTTAGCCTCTTCATAAGTTATGCGTATGTCAAGTTGAGGAAGCTTTCCCCCTTCAGTTGCCAATCTGTCAGCCTCTTCATTTCCGGTTATGTTGCAGAGAAAACTGATCCAATGTATCACAACTCTTTTAAATTGCTGACACAGGTTTTAAAAGAAAAATGTTTGCATAACTTGTAGCATTCCTTTAGCTTTTATGGTTCAGTTATTTTATTTCATATACACATTTTTGCTGACAAAGAAAACGGTTAAAGTATTTGCTTGTTTTCTAAATGCGTCAGTAAATTTCACGTGCAAATCATTTTAGCTTTACCTTCAAGTTTTAAATTCTATAAATATTCAGCAGGTATCATTCAGTAGCTCCTATCTTATGTTGAATAGATGGTATCAAAAAATCTGTTGTGACCTGTGCGAAGTCTGAAGATTACTACTTGTTCACGTCTGCTGAGCTGGTAATACGTTATGGATGTTCTGCTTTACGTTTATGGCGTAAAGTTTGAATTCAGTTGCCAATCTGTCAGCCTCTTCAAACAGAGAAAACTGATCCAATGTATCACAACTCTTTTAAATTGCTGACACAGGTTTTAAAAGAAAAATGTTTGCATAACTTGTAGCATTCCTTTAGCTTTTATGGTTCAGTTATTTTATTTCATATACACATTTTTGCTGACAAAGAAAACGGTTAAAGTATTTGCTTGTTTTCTAAATGCGTCAGTAAATTTCACGTGCAAATCATTTTAGCTTTACCTTCAAGTTTTAGAAGGACTATAACGTTAGCGTACTGCTTTACGTCTAGCGTACCTTTATTTATGTTATCCATCTTTCAAAACTTGGCTTATCTAAGCCTCTTATAAGCTCTTGTGAACACGTGGATTACACATTCGACTCATTCATTATCATTTAGCTTCTCATAGGGGGTCGGAGTGGCTAAGGGCCTCGAATTGTAAAGATACCGGGTTCGATTCCCAGTGGAGGGAATATAATTTATTGAAATTATATTTTCAGAACCAGTGGTCCTTATGATGTCGTACTCCTCCTTGGTCTCCTGGGTAGTGAGATCGGATGCGTAGCCTTCTCAGATAAGGGCGAAAAAATAGGAGGTCCCGAGTGCAAGTTGAACACGTTAAAAGTCGCACAGCAGTTGGAAATCGCAAAGAGTAGGCCGTAAGACCGCTGCCTTTGCAAAAGTAAAAAAAAAAAACATTTAGAAACCTACCCACCACAAAAAAATAATTATAGAATGTTTTATTCCTATATACACAAACTGGGATTCTCGGCGGAGCTACGAAGTTCGTGCACTGTGCTGAGATCCTCCTTGTGTGATCTAAGGAAGGCGATGGGAGCACTGATGGAGTTGTCCGTGTGCAATGAAGATGGTCCTTAAAAACAAACCAAACCAACGCTCATAGACCTTTAACAAACTCATACCATGCATGGAGGCATACCTGGAGTCATCCTTATATGACCACCAGCTAAGCACAATGCTATAGTATAGAGATGTGGAAGTGAACCTCTGTCTGTGAGGCTAATTACACTCTGATTGACACTTGAAATTATTTACTCACTTCCGAGGATTCTCCCTGTGGTGATAACATGTTGAGAACCCAGCATTGCACACTAAATATGGAGGAGTCACTTGAACACGAGACGTAACTCGGGCTTTTACCCGGTAGGCTGCATTTTGTCACTATGGACTCATATTAGGTAGGGGAACCGAGCTGAAAAGTCGTCCTGTGTAGGATGTGACTACTCCTAGGGAGAGACCAGAACCAGAAAACATTATTTTAGTTCTGCACATTTGAAGAGCACCCTCTGCACCCCTTGGATGGCGGAACATGCGCAGTACGCCAAACGCTTTCTTTTCCTAGTTTGGGACCAGATGTGATGATCCTCTAAATGCAAAAGCAAGCTGAAGAAACTGGAGCTCATGACTTCAACTAAACACGTTTCGAAATTTCAGAAAAGCCACAGGAAAAGCCTAGATCTACAGTGTAGATAATACCACGGAGTCTTCAACTTGGTACTGGCTGCGAAAGAGCGAGAAGCTAAGCAACCCTAGTTAAACAACAACGACAAGAAATTCATGTCACTCCCTACTGTCCTGTGTCATCCGTTCAAAGCATTTCCATGCTTTCTTTATCCCTTTTCATTATTGTCTTATATTTTCTACTTAGTGTGTTCTTCTGTTTCCCACTGCCTCTGTTTCCATGGTGATTCCAGAACGTATCCATCGCCAGCGTCTACTTCTTATCTTGTGTTCTAATGATATTTACCTGGTTCTTTGATTAGGGATTTATACCCGTTATTGACCAAAATAGATACCAGTGTGTGTGTATTACATTGAATATGCTGAGAAGGTCAGCAATATTCACTTAAATGGCGACTTCCATCTACTATGAGACTTTACTGTCTGCCTACTTCCTTAACAGTGAACATTAATTATTACCGATAAGTATTATTTGTTACTTACCATTGAAAAAAGCACCAAATGTCAAAGTTCAGAGGTCTGAAATAACACTAGCGAACATCTAGAGAGGCTGCTGCGCCATCTTCATCATCATTACCCGTCAGCCCCCAAGGAGCATAACCCTTCAACAAGCGTATGTCGTTTTCTTGTCCCGTGCCATCAGCTCAAAGTCTTTCCGTCACTTTCTCATGCCTCCACGTGCGTCTCCAGTTCTCTTCTCCATGTGCTCCTTGTTTCTTCATCTTCTTCTCTTCCTATGATGATTCTAGAACAACGATTGCCTGGTAATGCAATCAACAAGTTTCCTCAGTGTGTGTCTTATCCATCTCCAACGTCTTCTTCTCATTTCTTGTTACACTGGCACGTGTCTGGTTCTTGTCATCAGTTCCACATTAGTGATTTTAGAGGCCGAGCCACAGCAGCATGTTAACCCACTGTCGCAGGTAGGAATAGATCGTGAATAGAGTATGTCTTAGTTCAGACAGATTGTGAATGCGAAGATGTGAAATAGGTGAGAATAGAGTCACTAATGAAATTATCAGAAGAGAAATGACTTCTGAAGAGTGGTTGGGCCTTGTCTTCAGCCTCCTGCGTCTTACTTTTCTAAGCCAATCTACTTCTCGCCCTCATATGCTCGTAAATAACATTAAGGCAGTAAGGGACAACGTTACAACATTCAATGACAGTTATAAGAGAGGAGATTCTGACCGCCACATAAAGTTTTTGTGTGTCTTATTAAACAAACAAAAGTACGACACCAATCATGAATCATATAAAAATCAGGAGGCCTTAAAAAATGTCGGAAGGCTATAAAAGACATCAAAAATCACGATGAACAATTGTGGCCAACTCCCTTGTCCACAATACTAGGCTTGATCGCACACAAACTGAAATTCACTCACTCCACACCAACACTCAGTGACTCCGTAACTAATGCAGCTTTCGTAACTGACAGGGGGCCCCAGTTCCTATGATGAAACGGCCTCTCCTGCCCCCTGTTAGGATAAATCCTGGACTGAAACTACTCCTACACGTAAGTGCCTATCCGTGTTCTGTGAATTTATTAATCGAATGGATGAGGAGAGAAGCTCCCGTAGGAATGAGTGTAAAATTTATCCCAGCGCGTACCCACTTTCAAAGGGGACGAGTGATGGCGGACACAGTGTAGCGCGTGATGGACGATACGATTTTGTTAAAGAGGAGACCAACGGCTCACAACTTGTCACTCTATTACAAAACATATCAGAGCAAAAGACACAGAGATAACACACTCACTGCAGCGAGTTGCCATATACGCATGTGGTCCGAGGACAATCTGACATACTCTAGATATTTGCGTCCAGTAGCTCTTCATTTCGCGCAGTCGGAAACTTGCTGCTATCGTAGGGGTGCATAAGCCGAGTCATCTTCTCATGCTGTGTTGCGGGCAGATCACAACTTATCTACCATCTTCACATATCATAAATTACCCATCAAAATGGGCGACACAGTCTATTATATCTAGAAATCTGCGAGTCTCAGTTTATTGAGTAGCCCGTAAGTGATATTTGGCATGTGAGTTGCGAGCTTCTTTGACGACGAATATCAGTCGTTGTTGGGCTGGCAGAGTACCTCATTTCGTGGATCGCATGTCTAACTGACTTCTTGTCGTGATCACTCTATGAAACTTCACTCCTCCTCCGCAACTCCAATAATCACCAGCTCACACACAACACCCTTACCTATCTTGCAAAAAAGCGAATCATATATACCCTCTTGAGTTACAAACATTAGTGATTATCCCTCACTTCACATATTCACATAGAACACCCCCCATCTGTGACCAGTTTATACATGGTAATCTTATATACACTTCATGTGACGATAATCATAGTCTCCCAGTTACCGTCGGGGCATGTTATTAGCGAGGTACCTGCAACATTAGTGCTCTTACTTGTACATACGCTCCCATGAATCAAAAGAACTTTACACACAAATAAAACCAAAAAAAATAACTGTGATTTTCCACCGAACATTAGATACATTTTCATCACTAGTCAACTAGGACAGTTTGTTTTGTACAACATCAATGACTCTACGATAGGCACATCTTACAACGTGGTACTTCAGCTTCCATTATTTGTGGTAGTGACCATCAATTTCGCACAGAATGGGTATGTAGCAACATTCCTGGCAGAACATATCACCAAGAACACACTTCATTATTACATTCACATAAGATTCAGAGCGTGGCACCACGACCGCACGCAGCCCAAACTGACACGCGGTAAAAAAGTCGGTTCGGTGGACATGACTATCCACGATGGTCTACCCGTGATTCTCAACTCTAGTCTGATCACGAATGAGTGTCAGGAGTAGGTAGTGATTGCGATCGGGTTTTTTCTGCAGATCAATCAGGTCATTTTGAGTGATTTTACTAGAGACATGAGGATTAGAAAGTTCTTTTCTATCAGCTACATTGGTAACTTGTTCTCACTACTCCTGGATATAGTGGGGTATCCCCTCCCCTAGAGGTCACGGATGACCTTTAATGCACACATATTCTCAGTTTGTATAGTTATCAATATCATCTATGTAATATCACGACGTGGTATACCAATTGAAACCTGCTATGATTCAGGACATACGGTTTGGAGTTAAGATCGATGTTTTTGCTCTACATAATTCAATTGTAGTTACATAGGAGCGTTCTAGATGCGTCACTTGTGTATGTCCAATGGTACGGACCATGTGGTAGTAGAGAGGGTCGGCAAAACATGCACACATGCGTACTATGATAGATTTCGACATTCTAGCGGTGATAACTGCATCGCTAATGGTTAGATGACACATAGAGGGCAGGTGTCTAACTACACGGTCTCATTCTGGTCTCTAAATGATCTATTATTAATATTACATAGCATAGCGAGTGGTGCATACATATTCTTGAGTAGGTAATTAGTTATAACTTTCAGATTTTAATCCGCTAACAATGACAGTTAGAAGTGCCCGATTTATTGATTTGACAGGTCAACATGGACCTATAAACATTAGTTTGTTTAAATTAAGAGATTAAACCATAAAGACCCCATGATTTCCCATCCCTTTGTCTACGCTTCCCAGTGGTGAGTTTCAGTGTAGAGACTTCATTCAGATAGGCATGGTACTGAAAATATGATGCATCACTATTCCACACCCTGGACCATTGTAGGGCGTGGTGGTATAGAGCGTCTGTGCTGTTTCATTTGCATACGCTGTATGTGTGCAGACAGACACATGGAGTGGGAACCTCCTGCCCAGGAGTGGGATCAAGGGCCAACGTTGAAGTAGGCCAATTTTTGTAGTCTCTACACACGAACATACAAGCCCCCACTACATTTTACTATCACAGAGACCAAGTAGGGAAGCCAGGTCCCCCCCCCCCCGTGAGTCTGCAGAGTGTGTTTTGAGAGTGAATTGTCATTTCACGGAGTGGTAGAGGGGTGGGTGGGGGAATCAGCATCAGGGGAGCGATGGACAGAAGAAATGGTGAATCTTTCAGTTACAAAATGATACCTCAGAAAGCGTGTGACACTGTATACACACAGTCGACACATAGGACGCACATATTTTATTCACTATACAATGGACAGATATAGTTGATCAACAGGAATTTTGACGAGCAAGAGTGGATGGGAGTGGTGTTGAGTAAACTAAAAATAACGAGCTTGTTTTGATGTCACTAGGCACTGGGTGCATTCACGTAGTGTCTTATCTCATCAGGTGGGTCCACGTGACTTGTTCCACATATGTTAGGTGGATAAGTATGATGGTGGGGGTGGGGTCATTGAGTGCCATGGTCAGTCTATTTACACGGAGTTGTGAGTGGATCATTGTGTGGCAGTGGGCTTAGATGTGTCAATCCCAAGAAAGTTACCATGGTGTGTGTGGAGAACTACATGCATCATCAGGTCTGTATCCTGGAATGAGCCAGGAGGGATGTCCCATGCATTTCTTGCCAGTTTGGTAGGATCCACTGGTATCTATCATGGGGGTTGAAGTACTGCCGCCAGATGAGATCGTCCTCTAGCAGTCTGATCATGATCCTTACGATGTGGGTCATTTTTAACTGGAGAACTAGCGTCTAAGGAGTGGGTATTTCAGCAATGGTGGGGAGGATGACAGGACATACAGTTCTAGATTTTCAGGAAGGGAAGCACACAGACGAAGCTGTACGATACAGCATATAAGGTGGTGACTTGTCTATTAAGAGCAGAACCTGTAGAGGTGAGAAGCAGTGCGAGTTGTGATGGGTGGGAGGGGGGTAGAGCTGCTAACACATTACAGTATAGGGGGTTAATATGTGGTTGAAGGTACAAAACGTTATCTCGTGGTTGGGTATATTGGATAGTCAGGTGACATCTGGATGGAACAACGTAGAATGGGAGTACTGGGGGGTGCGTGAACTTTGTACGCTCTCTCACTCTTTAAATGTACTCACACAGGGGGAATGACTGATCTTACATCTCATTGTATCAATGGGGAGTGATGCATCATGTAGGAGGGGCGAGTGCGTGAGTGTAAGTGTGGAACTCACTCATTGTTTGCAGATAGGCACCTAAGATCAGTATAGTGTATAGTCTCAATACACTATCTATTCCTAGACTGTGGTTGCGATAGGGAAAGTGATTATTGAGTGGAGCTGCGAAATACTTAATCACGTAGTTAATCAAGCTAACCATCCTGTGTGGTCAAGGAGCTGGTCCTGTTTATTCAGGAGCTGGGGGGATGTGGTGCATTGGGGTCTGGGATGCATAGAACCCCATATGTGTGATAGTAATCTGAAGGAAAGGGGGGGGGTAAACATAGTGTTGAGGAATGCGGTGTAATTGTGGGGATAGTGGTCCGCTGAGGGTACCATCCTGTGTTAATATGTCAGTAGATCTAGATCTGGGTACCTCATAGATTTTGTAGACGTTAACTCCAGGGTTTTGGTTGTGGGGGGTCCATAGGGCGTGGTGGAGAGGTAGTTTGGTGGTTCACAGTAATCTACGCAAGCGATATTGAGATTTAGGTGAAGAGTCCACCGTTTGGATATTAAATAAATATGTGTGAAACACGCGAGGTGTATTGGGTTGGGTGTAAAATGGATATACCTGGAGTTGGGGATTTATGGGTAGGGACATAGTTGACTAGGTGTTGGGGGTGAAGCCGTGAATAAACAATGAATTCTGTGGATATATGTGTAGGGGAAAACATAACTGGGATTTGTCACTAGAGATAATTTCTTGAATTTGTTTTGGAACATTGATTTTTAATACAAGTCTGGAAACTTAAAAGGGCCAGGACTTTAATTAACAAGACTGGAATCCTAGGAATTTGATCACAAGTCATAGAGGAATTTAACGAAAATTTTCCCAAGCCCAGGTGATTTCACAGAACATCCGCCGTCAGAAGAATTAACTCCAGTTTCCCAGACCAAGTCATAGAGAAATTAAACAATCGTTTTCTCAGGCCAGGATTTCGCAGAACACCCGCCGTCAGAGGAATTAACTCTAATTTCCAGACTAAAGTGATTTCAAAGCATCTAATACAGAGGTATGTCCAGTCTAAATCTGTGCAAAGTGTATTCCCAAAATTTGGAGGTTAGTGTAAACAATTTATTTACTAATGTAAATTCTACAGGTTTCTTGCTAAGAGGTTAACAAGGCTGGCAACCTCAACATATGAAAATAGTATATGCATGACCCACTACTGGATGAGATGGTAATTGTTTCTGACTAGTCGTGCGGGACACCCGACAGCAGAGCGACCCCAGACCCCAACGGGAGTAGTGATGAGTAGTGAGTGATGATTACATCACACGGGCTTAAGGTGTAACATATTATCTTGTGAGATTTATGTACCTTTTTAAATTGTATTTCAGGCAAATCATTAGTCACGCACTCCAGACGCAAAGATCCTAGTTAACACTGAGAAGGATATTGGTGAATTTTCATCATATTCCCTGAGTTACACTGTGTGCTCGGGAATTAAATTCTTCTTAGAGGTTAACAATGGTAGATGGAGCGCATGACAATGGGACTGTTAGTTTGCGGCGAACAAATGTACTTAGCAGGCATTTGTTTCTTTCTGTTTGTCTGAAGTTCATGGTTACAAGCCATCAGACGATTTGTGGTATTCACGCCGCTATTGTGAGGGAAAAGCATCCACCTTAACCGCCTACAGTGGAAGAGAGTGTGGAGAAGGCTTCCGTTATCACATAATTGATGAACCACAGCTGCAGGACTTATCTGGAGTTAAGTTTTTTTTTGTTTTTTTTTTTTGTCACAGACAACAACAAATCACGGACATTGTTAGCGCCCCGATCCAACTTCTGTGAGGAAAAATTTAATTTACCTTTCACCCCCATTTAATCCTTATTTTAACTTGTTGAGCTAATTGACTATTAAATTTGTTGTATGTTATTTTAAACTAAACAAATAATTGTTTATTCAGTCATTAGAAGTTTGAAAGCAAACGTATGAGCAAGACTATTTAATAATTATATATATATATATATATATATAGAGAGAGAGAGAGAGAGAGAGAGAGAGAGCCATAACGTATAAGAGGGCATTCGTTGGATTACACCAACTGGGGGCATAACGGGCCAGAACCATTGCTTAAACCCTTCACAAAAGGCGACGGACCAGATAATAAGTTAACAAATTGCTCAGCCCTAAGCAGCTTTTGTTCTTGACTTTTGGGAATATCTTGTGACTGCTCCCATAAGGTAGAAGCGCCATTCACCTTCTATCTACATCTCTGCCAAGTGTAATCTTGCGCGAAGATAGATACCTTGGACCACCTACTTTAGATACGCTTGCGTTTTGGCCATAAGTGGACCACTACTGCAAAGCAGGGGAGGCAATCCGTGACAATGTTAACCCACTCGCCCGTTTCTGCGAGCGACTTAAGCTCGGCTGGCAAACCGAAAGACGGCAAGAATAAAAGACAGAGAGTTTCCCCGGTGCTCAGGGTACCCTGTACTCACAGAACCTGAGATATTTGCCGCTTCCCCCAGGAATCTACATAAAAGATTCTTTTGCAAAGTGCCGCCTAGCACGTGCAAGGAGATGGGCCTAGCTGGGCTCTAGCATGATTGACAGAATCAGAGAGAGAATTAGCTGTTAAGATAAAAAATAACAGAGACGGGGGCGTAGACGAAATTAGAAAGAAAACAGCGCAAACCACTCGGAGATAAGAGGCAGACATTTCTATCAGTCCGTCACACCCACCAGCATGAATTCGTCTTCTTTTATCTACTCATTCACGTCATGAAGCGTCGCAGGCAGAGTTATTTATAGTTTTCCGATCAGAAGTACATACCTCAACCTTGTCTGCGGTAAAATAATATCCACTGCTACAAGACTTTTGAAACATCTGTGTTCACACATTTGATTTTTTGCCCGTCATTTTTGACGAAGAGCTGCTAATTTATTTACATAGATCTGAAAGAATGACGTTGTAAATGTCTTTATCTCATCGCTAATCTCATAACACTACTTCCTCATGCAGGATTAGCTTACACATAAAACTTCATATAAATTGCGGATTTGTTTGTTAAAAAAGAAATCGCATCTTGAGCCGAATTTTCTAATTTCAGACGTCTTAAATCATGACCGCCCTTAGCTATTGCCTTATATGCAAAGAAGGATCCACATTTCTTTTTCTTTTCTTTTCGGCTTGTCTGGACCGCTGGCGGATCTATATCGGGGCTTGTGTAAGAGAACAGGTCCGTAATAGAGTTTTTGTGTTGATCTGACTGCCTTTTGTTCGATTGTAACCGATCTGGTGATAAGGAAGTTGGATAGAATTAGACGAGACCTGAAGTGAAGAAATACAAAAAGATGCTTAAAGATGGAAGATTATGTGTCCAGGGAAACAAGAGAGAAATAGGGACATCACCTCTGTTTTCACCAACGAAGACATGATCTCCACTTTCTACATCAACCACGTTCTCTAGCCTTATCTTATTCTTAGATATTAATACAATTTCCATCATTTTCTGTTTGTAACTAACCCCCCCCCCCCCAACTCTTTCTCATTCCCTAGGGAAACAATAATACTAGTTCCAGAAATTCAGAACATCAGAGGGTTAAATAAATATTTATTATATGTAAAAATATCACTGCAAACTGTCTAATATATATGTAAAGTTACATTGAATTACTTAATTAATTCGAACATTAGTTTGAATAATGTATATGTATGTATATATATATATATATACTTGGAAAAGCCTCACTTCTGACATAAGTGTCTCACAATGTTAAATGCTGACATAAAGTGGCTTTACAGGGATGTTTTCAGAGAAGATGGCAGATGTGAAACAGAAATCAAGAAGAGAATAGGAATGGCCAAAGCTACATTCATCAACATGAAACATATACTGACATCCAAACAGTTATCTCACAAATTAAAACTGAGAATCATAACATGTTATATATGTTCTGCATTACTGTATGGTGTAGAAACATGGACAATGAATAAGCAATTGGAAGAACGAATTGAGACTCCTCTTGAGATGTAGATATATAGAAGAATGGGGCGCATCTCATGGAAAGAGAAGAAAACAAATAAGGAGGTCCTAGAAAATCTAGGTATGAAAAGAGAACTAATGAGGGAGATCAAAGTTCGGCAGCTAAAATACTTTGGCCACATAAAAAGGCATAACACCTTGCAGAAGACCATAATGGAAGGGAGAGTAGAAGGCAAACGTGCAACGGGAAGACAGCGCTGTAAGTGGGAAGATAACATCAACAGATGGACAGGAAAGAGTGTGTCAAAGTGCACCACCAAGACAAGAGACAGAAGACGTTGGAGATCCATTACAGCCAATCTTCGTTGTGGAGATAGCAGCTGATGCTGATTTCATCTCAGAATATTAAATGCCATTATGAACTGGCTTTACAGGGATGTCTTATTAACAATCTTCAAACGACCATTTTAATCATCTGATTAGTGTTTGTATGTAAACCCTCACAACGTGGTAACGCAACTTCTAGCTCACATCAAAGAAACAGTTAAAAAGAAAAGAAAAAAAAAACTGCAACCTTGCATGGCATTATGAGAGCAAAAATGTAATCCCTTAACCAAAATAAATATCTCCTGCCAGCACTTACACACAAGGGTCACATTAAAGTTCTGGACGTTGTGGTGCTTTCGCATATATTTTATACGTCATCAAACTTTACGTACTCAGAAAAACCATAAACAGACGACAAACATCTTATTTCCGCTTCCGGTCACGTTATTTGCTTCGGGTTTATATACCCATGTTATTGGCATTGACATCATCCCCAGGGAAAATGGCCAGGGAGTGTATAGTGAACATTATTTGGTTTAAAAACCCACTGGCGTCACTGGTTTGGGATGGGTCCCATTTCACACTGTCTAATGCACTATTTCGGCCCCTTCCAATATGAGCGGAAATGACAAAAGTGGCATAATAAGGGGAAGTTACTTTGTCTCTTCTTCCTCGGTACGAGTATGTCCCAATGCGAGGGGAAGTTAGGTGCACACGAAGAAAGGAGCCTGCTCTTCACAAGTGAAAGACTGCTGCTTATGAAAGTACAAGTTCAGGCATCACTTGTACAAGTTTATGAACTGGTTATCAAGTTCAGAATATTCCTCTAGAATAAGTTCCAGAGTTTACCGCGTAGTTCAGGGAGTCAAAGTTTATGAACTGGTTATCAAGTTCAGAATATTCCTCTAGAATATGTTCCAGAGTTTACCGCGTAGTTCAGGGAGTCAAAGATTATGAACTGGTTATCAAGTTCAGAATATTCGTCTAGAATAAGTTCCAGAGTTTACCGCGTAGTCCAGGGAGTCAAAGTTTATGAACTGGTTATCAAGTTCAGAATATTCCTCTAGAATAATTTCCAGAATTTACCGCGTAGTTCAGGGAGTCAAAGTTTATGAACTGGTTATCAAGTTCAGAATATTCCTCTAGAATAAGTTCCAGAGTTTACCGCGTAGTTCAGGAAGTCAAAGTTTATGAACTGGTTATCAAGTTCAGAATATTCCTCTATGTGGTAAAGTGGGATGTTATAAATTTTTATAGGGGACTTAGTGTACTGACTGAGATCAGCTGTGAAGGTATCTGTATCTAATAGGTGTAGTGTTTTACAGATAACCTTACTTGCTACCACATTATGCCTCAGTCAGAATTATTCTGGAATATTGTGATGACTACGTTAAATGTCTAGGGTATGTATATGATGAAGTGTAAGTCACAACAACAACAGACAGATAAACAATTTAATTTATTCCACCACACTTGACAACACTGTGACACTCACACACATGTAACATTCGATAAGACTATCTTAAATGAGTCACTGGTAAATTTTCAAATATCAATATGTATTAAGCACTTTCATTAATATATATGTCCTGATTCAACTACAGAGTGAACCAGGAATCACAATCAATTTTAATTACAATTTATATGTACAGGATTTATCAATATGAAACTTGTAGTGACATATTTTATTAATATTATCCTATGTGTGTCAGTTGTTTAGTAGTAATATGAGGTAATACTGGTTTTGTTTTTTCAAGCTATGTTGTTATTTGTCATCATGACTTCAAGTGTTTGTTTATCTTGTAAGTAGTATGGGGAAAAGTTCACAGTCCCTATCAATTTAAACACTGTATTTTCCCTCTGGTTTATTATAAAGTCAGATTTTGAGGGGGGGCATAATGTTGAGCTCCTCTGGCCACATAGGCTTATCTTTCGTGATGGCGGCAGGAAAAGACTCCTCTGCTCGATAGCCTCCCTGTGTTCTGGAGACACCTCACTGGTCACAATCTGGACCCAGGAGTATGCTGTCAGCCTCTAGGTTCAGCAAAGCTCCGACCAGGTGCTGCTCAATAGCTTTAGGACCACGGTCTCTGAAACAAGAAGGTTGTACCTCCTACTTCATAACTAATTTATAATCTATTTACAGACTGAACACATTACATAACAAACACTGAGTTCAGAGCGGTAGGCCAACTGTCAGCTTCATCTGAAATAATTTACACCAGTATATTCCTCCCTAATGATCACTACGCCTCTGCAATTCCAGCATTATTTCTTTCTAGTCAATAAGCTAGGTGTCAGTGTACTGTTTGGCAATTCCAGGCAGTTTTACTTTCCTCCGACACCTTCTGTTCAGGTTGGAGCACTATATAGGCTTTACCTCACGTTCGCTACTGAACTACACATATATATACAGACATAAATTATCAATTTACATTCAATTTTCATTAAAAAGATGTCAAATATTTCAAGCTTACCACAATGCATGTAAATAACACAGAATTACGTTGACTGGCAATGAATATAGCACAATTTCGATCTGCCGATGTCCCAGGCTTTTATTTAGAAAAATATGCACTGGTGCTCAACGCACTGGTTCTGTGGTGGTGACCTGACGCCTCTGATTGACTATATTCGCGGGTCTAACCAATCGTGCCATGTTTACCCAATCGTTTGAAAAAAAGTACTCCTACTCCCGTTTTCCCTGACAACAAAAGATAGTATTTATAGCCCGACTAATCGTGTTTAGCCTTACATTTATTGCGCTCCAATCAAATCAGATTTAACATGGAGACCCATTTCCCGTACAATGGTGGGGTGAAAATCTGCCACTGAGCGATTCTGATTTTGGGGTTGTCTGACATCCCTCACTATTTCTTTTGGCTATAATTTGGTAATTCCTAGACTATTTGCGTAACGTTTAACATATTATTTGTCAGCAAGTCCTAAGGAACCCAAATATATATATATATTTAATGGAGCCAATATGCATTTTCTTCTAGGATAGTCGTGCTGTTACTACCTCCTCACTTCCAAACTTTAGGGTGTCTGGATACTGTCATGTTTTCAAACGTAAACCAGTATAATGTCATGTTTCCTAATAAGAATTTTCAGGTTTTTAAAACCTAACTCTGGTATGGGTAGTGTTTTTTATCACTGTCGATTTGAAAAAAGCTAGTGCTTGTGGCCTTACACGCGTGATGGTAGTAATTGTATAGCGAGACGCGTGTTTAGTGTTGCATGCGTTCCTGCTTTCAGCCTCTCCCTTTCTTTCTATCTTTAGTCCATCTGTCTTTCGTTTTTATGGTAACGTAGTGTATAAAATGACATGAATGAAATTTTAAACCTAGGTCATCTTGCGTATCTCAAGGTTTTTCTTAGAAATGGAGTACACATTTTATTGTGTTGGGGAAACGCGTGTATGCTGCAGAAGGCTTTTACTATCAACGTGAAACGTTACAATTTGCAGACGAAGTAGAAAACACGGGGGATTTCGAGTACAGTCATTGTGACAGCACTGTTCTTTACCATTCTTCTTTCCTTTTATTGAAGTTATTTGTTAGGCTTTACATTTACTTTTTAATTTATATATGTGGATTAGAATTTCACACGACAAATCCTCCCCACTTAAAACAGACGTTATATGTCAGTCTATAATTCTATATACACATAGAGAAATTTATTATTTTTCCTGGAGTTTAGGGTGATTCTCATCACACGGATGGCGGCTTAAAAAATCCGCTCCCAGATTTGTTTTTCCACTTATATACTCTATGCTAAACTCAAATGGCTGCATCAATAAGGACCAACGGAGTAATCTAGAATTCTCATGTCTAGCCTGTGCTAGAAACGACAAAGGTTTGTGATCCGTTTGCAACTTAAATGCCTTCCCATACAGATAAATATTGAATTTCTTTATCGCCCACATTACTGCAAGACATTCTTTTTCGCTAGTTGAGTAGTTGGTTTCAGCTTTATTCAACTTTCTGCTAGCATATGCCACTGGGCTTAATTCCCCATCCAATGCATCTGATATCTGTAGCAGAGTTGCACCTAACCCAATATTACTGGCATCAGTCCTTACTATGAATTCTTGACTTAAGTCAGGTAATTTCAAAATAGGTTTACTTGTGAGCTTTTCCTTCAATTCTTGGTAAGCCATTTCACATTGTGGTGTCCATGTAATTCGATCTGGATGTCCTTTACGTGTCAAATCAGTTAACGGTGCACATATGGAATTAAAATTTTTGATATACTTTTGGTAGAAACCACATAATGAGACAAAGGATCTCACGTCTTTCTTGGTTTGTGGTCTCGGGGCTTTCTTTAGTTTCTCTAAATTCTTTGGGTCAGGGGTCATGTTTCCCTGATAAACTGTGTGTCCCAAGAATTCTAATTCTTTACATCCAACGCAACATTTGGTTGGTCGGGCTGTTAATTTCGCTTCCTTAAGTCGATTAAACAGCATGTTCAGAGAGTCAATGTGTTCCTCAAATGTTTCTGTGGCTATAAGGATATCATCCATGAAATTTGTGATACATGGATTATTCAGAGGGTCCAATAATTTTCTCATCATTCTAGAGAAGACACTAGGCGCATTCTTCAATCCAAATGGCAATCTATTAAACTCATAGTGTCCTTCTGAGGTACTAAAAGCTAGGTATGGTCTAACCTCAGGCTTTACTGGAATCTGATAGTATCCTTTACTCAGATCCACTTTTGAGAAATATTTAGCTTTATTTAGTCTGGCAAACAACTGATTTGTATCCGGCAATGGATCCACCTGTCCTTCTGTAATAGCATTCAGTCTCCTGTAATCTATACAGAGTCTATGTTCTCCAGAGGGCTTCCTTAGGAGTACAACACCGGAACTATACGAAGATTCACTGTGTGAAATAATTCCTTCCTTCAACAAATAGTCTATCTCTTCCTTCAAAGCTTTCTCCTTAGCAAAAGGAATCGAATATGGTTTCATACAGACAGGTGTGGGGTCTATCAGTTTCATATCATATTCCAATAAGTTTGTATGCCCAGGTCGGTCTGTTAACACCTCTGTATGAGTATCTAGAACCTGTTGCACTCTCTCTTTCTGAGTTTTCGTTAAATGTGTACTGATTTTCACCTGTGCCGCTGTCTCACAGGGGTGTAATGGATATTCAAATGATGAAAGTGGTTCCTTTTTCATCTCCATGGCAATGGACAAGGTCAACAAGTGTGTCTCTTCCTGATGTTCTCTTTCCAAATATTTCTTCAGGAGATTCACATGATAGATTTTTTCTTTCCCCTTCTTATCTATCTTATAATTTGTTCTAGACACCTTCACTAGAACTGTATATGGACCCTGCCATCCAATTTGTAACTTATTCTGGCTACCGGGTAGAAGAAGCAGTACCTTCTCTCCCACAGCCAAATCTCTGTCTTTAGCTTTTCTGTTATAATAGACAGCATGTTTCTTCCTGGCTTGTTTCAAATTTTCATTGGCAAGTTTCCAGCCAGTTTTTAAACGAGTGGTCAGCTCATTCACATATTGGTATGAGGATGTAATATTTTCCTCTGCTTTTTCATCAGTCCACGTTCTTAACAGCGCTTCCAGTGGACCTTTTATTGGCCTTCCAAACAATAATGTTGCCGGGGCCATACCGGTTGAACTATGGGGTACCTCCCGATAAGCAAAGAGGGCGGCGTGCAGGTACTGGTCCCATGTATCTGGTTTTTCGTGTGCCAACTTTCTCAGGATCGACATCAACGTACCATTAAATCTTTCCACTTGGCCGTTCCCTTGGGGATGGTACACACTACAATGGAAGTGTTTGGCCTGGAAGATCCTGAAAACTTCTTCAGTTAGTTTCCCCTTGAACTGAGAGCCATTATCAGTCAAGATTTGATTGGGAAAGCCTAACCTTGTGAAAATTGTGAGCAATGCCTCTGCCACATGTTTAGAATCAATCGATGACAGGGCTACCGCCTCTCCCCACATAGAACAAGTGTCCACCAGAGTCAGAATGTAGCTGTTCCTTCTCTTGGTTCGGGTGAGAGGTCCCACAAGATCCACAGCAACTCTCTCAAAGGGTGTTCCCACTATGGACATTTCTCCCAGAGTTGCTGGTGCAGTCCAATGTTTAGGTGCTACTCGTTGGCACTCTGGACAGGATTTTACATATCGTTTGATATCTTCAGTTATCCCTGGCCAGAAATAGTGACAAGCTATTCGCTGTCCTGTTGCGCTGATCCCCATATGACCACTGAAGGGAATCGCATGCCCTAGTTCCAACACTTTAGTCCTATATGAAGTGGGAAGGACCAGCTGTCCGTGACCATTGGATTCAGATCCAGCCTTCCTATAAATCAGTTTGTTCTTCATATAAAACTCTCCCTTGCATGGAGGTGTATGAGATTTGGGCAACTTCTTGTAACACGGCTTGAGTGTTTTGTCCTCAGCCTGTGCCTTCCTCATCTCATCTGGATGAGTATTTATTGGATTATCCTCCTCCTTTTTAGACTGTGATCTGGTCTGCACTGTTGCCAATATCACAGGTCTCTTGGGATTCCCCAAGAAGACATATCTACACCCCAATATCAGAGGGTAGATTGGCTCATTTATCACTGCTGCTTTTATGATTCCTTCCACATATCGCGTTTTCACCTTTATCCGGGCGACGGGAAGTGTCATGGTAGCTACATCCTTGGTTGCAGTTTGAATCTCCACTGTTTCTGTGGTGTATTGATCGGCCTGCACCAGGTGAGCACTCACAACGGAATCGTAATCTAAATCGGTATCATATAAACACCTTATAGTGACACCATTACAGATGACATCTTCACACACTGGGGGGTGGTATGGTTCCTGTAGTTCTGCAGGTTTGACCTTTTTTTCCTTTTTCCCCGATGTCATAGCAGCACAATGAGGAGGTTTCCTTCTACAATGGTCAGTGTCATGATTGTTCATCTTACAAATTTTACACCACCTTTTCCCTTGGTTGAAAGATTTTCTTTCATCATATTTCCTTTCATCGAATTGTGGGGTTTTATTTTTATTGTCATACCGTGGCCTATCAAATTGGTGCTTACCTTTGTTTTGATCTCTAGGATCAAATTTATTAAAGTTCTGTGGTGCCCTAAAATTTTCTATCTGTTTCTTTTTATTACCTGATACTTCTGCCTGAGCTGCTTGATACCTTTCAGCAACATTTAGCAACTCACCCAGCCTCTCTGCACCTTGTTCCATGAGAAACTTTCTCAGGTCTGGAGCCATGGACTCTCTTAATTGTTCTATAAGGATCATTTCCTTAAGATCTTGGGTTTTCCCCAGAGAAGTCCATTTCTCCAAGTATGTCTCTATTCGTGCAGAGAACTGGTGATAGGTTTCACCTGACAGTAGTTTAGCATTCCTAAATTTTTTCCTATAAAATTCTGCGTTCTTTTCATATCTTAACAAGAGAGCCTGCTTTAGCATGTCATAATTTTCCTGATCACCTCTGCTCATTTTTGCAAAAACTTCATAAGCTGCCCCACGAAGCCCTTGAGATAACTTTAAGCTCCATCTTTCTCTTTCTAACCCATATGTGGTAGCTAATAGTTCATATCTATTTATATAGCTCTCAATATCATCGTCTTTCTCAACAAAATGATCTAAATGAAAATTCACAGCTGAGGTTGAGGCTCCCTGGCTAGCAGTGGCATCAGAAGTAAAGGGACTGGCACCATTTTCAGGAGCATGGCCTTGAAACTCAAACTCCCTTAGTCGTAACTCATGTTCCCTTTGTAATCTCTTATCCTCTGCTTCCCTTTCTGCAGCCAATCGCTTGTCTTCCCTTTCTGCAGCCAATCTTTTGTCTTCTCTTTCTGCAGCCAATCTTTTGTCTTCTCTTTCTGCCTCCAATGCTTTAGCCTCTTTGTCAGCCTCAATCTGCAACCTCTTAGCCTCAGCCTCAATCTGCAACCTCTTAGCCTCAGCCTCAATTCTCTTATCTTCGGCCAATCTTTCAGATTCTAATTTTCTTTCGGCCTCTTTTTCTAATCTTCTTTCTTCCCGTTCAATATATTTGTCACATTCAGCAGTGACATAAGCAATCATAATTTGCCCGTCCATTCCTAACTCTTCCGCAGTCTGTACAGCAGCAGATCGAAATTTTGCCAAGTCGGCCATTGTCTAACATACAATTGTAAACAATTCAATCTTTCAATAATTATCTAAGGACATTACAGGCACTGAGAGCTCAACCTTATTTATTTCCACCCAAGGATACCTTTTAATTCTTTATTATTCCCAATATATATAACAGGAGAAAGTTCAATATCCCTGGAGCGAGACCCCAATATATGTGGTAAAGTGGGATGTTATAAATTTTTATACGGGACTTAGTGTACTGACTGAGATCAGCTGTGAAGGTATCTGTATCTAATAGGTGTAGTGTTTTACAGATAACCTTACTTGCTACCACATTATGCCTCAGTCAGAATTATTCTGGAATATTGTGATGACTACGTTAAATGTCTAGGGTATGTATATGATGAAGTGTAAGTCACAACAACAACAGACAGATAAACAATTTAATTTATTCCACCACACTTGACAACACTGTGACACTCACACACATGTAACATTCGATAAGACTATCTTAAATGAGTCACTGGTAAATTTTCAAATATCAATATGTATTAAGCACTTTCATTAATATATATGTCCTTATTCAACTCCAAAGGGAACCAGGAATCACAATCAATTTTAATTACAATTTATATGTACAGGATTTATCAATATGAAACTTGTAGTGACATATTTTATTAATATTATCCTATGTGTGTCAGTTGTGTAGTAGTAATATGAGGTAATACTGGTTTTGTTTTTTCTAGCTATGTTGTTATTTGTCATCATGACTTCAAGTGTTTGTTTATCTTGTAAGTAGTATGGGGAAAAGTTCACAGTCCCTATCAATTTAAACACTGTATTTTCCCTCTGGTTTATTATAAAGTCAGATTTTGAGGGAGGGGGGGGGGGGGGGCATAATGTTGAGCTCCTCTGGCCACATAGGCTTATCTTTCGTGATGGCGGCAGGAAAAGACTCCTCTGCTCGATAGCCTCCCTGTGTTCTGGAGACACCTCACTGGTCACAATCTGGACCCAGGAGTATGCTGTCAGCCTCTAGGTTCAGCAAAGCTCCGACCAGGTGCTGCTCAATAGCTTTAGGACCACGGTCCCTGAAACAAGAAGGTTGTACCTCCTACTTCATAACTAATTTATAATCTATTTACAGACTGAACAAATTACATAACAAACACTGAGTTCAGAGCGGTAGGCCAACTGTCAGCTTCATCTGAAATAATTTACACCAGTATATTCCTCCCTAATGATCACTACGCCTCTGCAATTCCAGCATTATTTCTTTCTAGTCAATAAGCTAGGTGTCAGTGTACTGTTTGGCAATTCCAGGCAGTTTTACTTTCCTCCGACACCTTCTGTTCAGGTTGGAGCACTATATAGGCTTTACCTCACGTTCGCTACTGAACTACACATATATATACAGACATAAATTATCAATTTACATTCAATTTTCATTAAAAAGATGTCAAATATTTCAAGCTTACCACAATTCATGGAAATAACACAGAATTACGTTGACTGGCAATGAATATAGCACAATTTCGATCTGCCGATGTCCCAGGCTTTTATTTAGAAAAATATGCACTGGTGCTCAACGCACTGGTTCTGTAGTAAGTTTTATTTGAACATGTGGTGGTGACCTGACGCCTCTGATTGACTATATTCGCGGGTCTAACCAATCGTGCCATGTTTACCCAATCGTTTGAAAAAAAGTACTCCTACTCCCGTTTCCCCTGACAACAAAAGATAGTATTTATAGCCCGACTAATCGTGTTTAGCCTTACATTTATTGCGCTCCAATCAAATCAGATTTAACATGGAGACCCATTTCCCGTACAATGGTGGGGTGAAAATCTGCCACTGAGCGATTCTGATTTTGGGGTTGTCTGACATCCCTCACTATTTCTTTTGGCTATAATTTGGTAATTCCTAGACTATTTGCGTAACGTTTAACATATTATTTGTCAGCAAGTCCTAAGGAACCCAAATATATATATTTAATGGAGCCAATATGCATTTTCTTCTAGGATAGTCGTGCTGTTACTACCTCCTCACTTCCAAACTTTAGGGTGTCTGGGTACTGTCATGTTTTCAAACGTAAACCAGTATAATGTCATGTTTCCTAATAAGAATTTTCAGGTTTTTAAAACCTAACTCTGGTATGGGTAGTGTTTTTTATCACTGTCGATTTGAAAAAAGCTAGTGCTTGTGGCCTTACACGCGTGATGGTAGTAATTGTATAGCGAGACGCGTGTTTAGTGTTGCATGCGTTCCTGCTTTCAGCCTCTCCCTTTCTTTCTATCTTTAGTCCATCTGTCTTTCGTTTTTATGGTAACGTAGTGTATAAAATGACATGAAGGGAATTTTAAACCTAGGTCATCTTGCGTATCTCAAGGTTTTTCTTAGAAATGGAGTACACATTTTATTGTGTTGGGGAAACGCGTGTACGCTGCAGAAGGCTTTTACTATCAACGTGAAACGTTACAATTTGCAGACGAAGTAGAAAACACGGGGGATTTCGAGTACAGTCATTGTGACAGCACTGTTCTTTACCATTCTTCTTTCCTTTTATTGAAGTTATTTGTTAGGCTTTGCATTTACTTTTTAATTTATATATGTGGATTAGAATTTCACACGACACTCTAGAATAAGTTCCAGAGTTTACCGCGTAGTTCAGGGATCAAAGTTTATGAACTGGTTGTCAAGTTCAGAATATTCCTCTAGAATAAGTTCCAGAATTTACCGCGTAGTTCAGGGATCAAAGTTTATGAACTGGTTGTCAAGTTCAGAATATTCCTCTAGAATAAGTTCCAGAATTTACCGCGTAATTCAGGGAGTCTTTGTAAAGACAAAGAAAGAATAGAATTTCTGGTTCCTCAGCCACGCCTCAAGAGGCGGCTAATTTGAGGTTGTGGATGTAACTGATAAGCTCTCTTCAACGTGGAATTAGTACTATGTCATTACAGGATAAAGCGCTGTTGTCTTGTGGAGAGCCATGTCAAGGCAAAGTATGAAGAATCGTGACATTAAGAATTTGTTAGGTGTGCAATGTCTGCGAGTCTGTTATCCCTGTTTCTGCACGTCCAGAAACATTCCCTCCAACTTTTCGGGAGATGAACACCCATTAGAACCATCTTACAAGAGGTTAATAATGTATGTCATTTTCATTGATCTATTCGCAAGTAAGCCGTCAAGTTATGTCGGAGTAGTTTAATAATTCAGATTCATAACAAAAGAGCCACCCAATAGTTTTTCATGTTTGTTTATTTGTTGTTGTTTTTTTTAATTTAAAAAAAAAACTTTTAACATTGTGCTACAATAAAGACAGAGGACTGGGTTCTTAAAAACTACAAAACATTATCACAGTCAGTTATTTAAGGTGGAGGAGGTTTCATTCAGTTTAGAGCCAAATGATACCAACTTTCATGTTATCTTGAAACGTCGTACGTTTCATGCGATTTGAACTTTTTCCTTGACAATCAACAAAACACAAGGACAATCATTTGATCATGTAGGCATACACTTACCTGCATCAGTCTTCGCTCATGTTCAACGTTATGCAGCGCTGATATAAGGAAGGAACCCAGACAATCTTACAGTATATTTTCAGGATACAGGATATGCAAACATATTTAAAATAACCGTACATTTACAAACACTGTTGTGAGTAGGAGCTGTTTAGTAATTATTCAAACTATACACTTTATACCTTTTTTTTCGTACGCCCGCTATTACTCGAGGCGAAATCTCAGGTTAGTATGTCTAAACCCGAGACTGATTTTACGTGAGTATCCTATTTTCCCTGTATGCTGACAGGTGTCCCCTCGCCATTCAGGCAGATACTCGTCGTCTTCGGAGGGTACCCATTAGAGCTGGGTCGGCTCAGGAGCCGTTCAGGTTATTCCAGTCCCTGGTCGACGACACTACTTCAAATGTTCTCGCACGGGCTTGAACCTGCATCACCCGATCGCCAGCGCAGTGTGGTAACCATTACACCAGCGCGGCTCCCCACTTTATACCTATTCCCACTTGTCAGTCTCCTAAATGGGCTGCAGATGCTGGCAGTTTAAGACGCTGGCTTCAGTTTATCAATTAATCAATCAGTCAGTACCCTTTAGCCTCCCGAGGAGCATAGGCCTTCAACAAACACATGCCAAGTCTTCCTGTCCCGTGCCATTCGCTCAAGTTCTTTCCATGTTTTCCTCATCATTTTCACCTCTGTTTCCGTTCTCTTCTCCATGTGTTTTTTGGTCTACCTCTGCCTCTCTTTCCCTGTGGATTCCAGAACAAGGACTGCCTTGTAATGCTATTAACAGGTTTCCTCAATGTGTGTTCTATCCATCGCCAGCGTCTTCTTCTCAACTCGTGTTCCACCGGCACTTGTGAGGTTCTTGTCATCAATTCCACATATATACTGTCTGATAGGGAAACAACAGAAGTGATTGCGTCATTAATAGGCTGTTCTGCCCATGGTGGACTTCCGGTGTTATGTCTTTCGGTTCGCATTTTTGACCTGTCATCGAAGCATCATTTTTTGGTGATGCGTAGATGGCAGAGAGGATAGTGTGATTCGCTTGCATAGCTAGGCGGGGTTGTCGCACGGAATGTCCAGTGTTCAAATCCTGGGTAAGCCACTCATGTCTGTTGTTTTTCTGTTGTCTAGTGTTCTACTTCTTTATTTCTTACGAGTGCCTGATAACATACGTTTATGTTTGTTTCATATTAATTTGACTTTGTCATATGATTTCAGTCCTTCTATTCTACGCAAGCACCCGTTTATAAAAGTCTGTAGCTTTTTAGTTGTTCAGTTAATATTCTCTCCTTGGGAGCCGCGCTGGTGTAATGGCTACAACGTTGTACTGGCGACCAGGTGTTCATGGTTCAAACCCGGCCGTCGGCGTTTGAAGAAATGTTTACGACCGGAAATTTGACTGAATAACTTGAACGGCTCCTGCACATAAATCCCGTGTGGATGGGAAGGAGCGAAGCTCCTGACCGGGTTGGAAGGAAAGTCCACTGACCCCCCAGCCTCGCAATGACATGTCATTGGGCCGAAAGAGCTGCAAAGCTCGAGTGCCGCTGGTTATAGAAAAAAAAAAAAAAAATATTCTCTCCTTATTATTTTGACCTGTATACGTACTCATATATATATATATATATATATATATATATATATATATATATATATATATATATATATATATATATATATATATATATATATATATATATATACAGTAGAACTCCATTTATCCGAACCCCATGGGACCGAGCATCGTTCGGATAATCAAATGTTCGGATAATTGGATTACATAATGTATCGAGTACATGTACACATATGTCTAACAATAATTAACCATCACAAGAAAAATACACTATAAAACATATTTACCTGTACTGTAATAATAATACCCACACTGTATTAGATCACTGTATCACCAAAATTTTTCATTACACTGCAGTGCATATACTACTTGTATTAATTATTTTTTTTAAGAAAGAGAAATGTTTTCAAAATAACACTACAAACGATTCAAAACCAGACGCAACTTACGTATACATGTACTTGCACAGATGTAGCCCACTATTTAAAATAATGAGGAATCCTCTTTTGCACCAAACTGGATAGTCTCCTTTTGGCTGCTAAGTCCCGCATTCTCTTCAACAGCAGAAATGTGTAGGACAGCTGTCATCTTCTTGCTCGTACCAAGCCATCGCTGTTTCTAGTGCTATAAAGGCCTCTTCAGGATTTGGTCGACGTTTTGGGTTTTCTTCATAATCTACAAGTACATCATGTACTTCTGAGGAGTCTTCATCATCGGTCACTACATGTATTTGTTTTTCTTCTTGCACAAAAGACAAAATTTCTTCGTCATTCAAAAACTGAAAACAAGAATCATTATCATCTTCTAGCCACATGTGTGCATCATCTTTGTTACAGTCCAAAAATCCGGGCATTGCTTGAAACAGTTCCACAACTTCATTTATGCAATCATCATTTGTGTCCACTGCAGTAGTTTCATTTCCTCGTTCTTTCCCAAGCAATCTATTCCAAGCCTTGTTGAGATTATCTTGTGACAGGGTGGTCCAAGCATCAGCTAACATATAGCAGCAGCCTTTGAGATTAAGCTTTTTGGAAAACGCCACCACACTTTCTTCATCTTCAGCCAACAATAAACGACGCAGGACTTTCTTCTTGTACATCTTTTTAAGCTTTGCTATAACACCCTGATCCATTGATTGAATCAGTGCTGTTACATTGGGAGGCAGAAAAATTGTGTTTAAAATTTGCATCAACTGCATTCAATGTATCCGTCTCTGGATGAGATGGTGCATTGTCCAGTAGAAGAATTACTTTTCCAGTTTTCTTTTCTTGTTCTCTCAACCTCTTCACATTTGGGATGAACTGATTTGTATATCAATCAAGAAATATTTCACTATTCATCCAAGCACTCTTCTGTGCTTTGTAGCACAATGGGAGACATGTCACATTCTTTAAACAACGTGGTTTTTTGGCTTTGCCGATCATTAGCACCAGTAAACGATGACTTCCACTGGCATTCGCGGCTACCAAAATTGTTACTCTCTCTCTTTGCACTTTCTAAACCCAGGGGCAGCTGCTTCGCGCTGAGATGCAAGTGATTTTTGAGGCAATGATTTCCAGTATAAGCCAGTCTCATCGGCATTATACACATCATCGAGTGAATAGCCGCCTTATTCCAAAAAAAGCCAAGAATGTTTCTTTAAAATTTTCAGCGCTAGATAAAGATTCCCCTTGAATCTCCAATTCTCGTATGCCATGACGAGATTTAAAGTTTCTTAACCATCCCTGGCTAGCCTTAAAGTCAGGAGGACCGTCAAGTTGATTGTTGAACTGAAGTGCCTTTTCACACAATAGAGAGCCAGAGATAGGTTCCTTTGCTTCTTCTTTGCACAAACCATATACACAAAGCCTCTCCCAATTTCAAAGCTTTCGCATTTCTCATGGTTTTACGTTTCTTCGACCCATTTTCACTATCCAATGTCGATGCAAAACTCTTAATTTTATCCTTGTTACTTTTGATGTCAGAGACGGTAACTTTCCCAACATTGAAAATCCTGGCAAGTGAAGACACAGTTTCACCTTTTCCTAGTCTCTTGATAATTTCTGTTTTCGTTTCAACTGACAAAAGATTGCGGTTCCTTTTATATGCTTTAGGCCTACTGTAAGATGCCATATCGCACAGAGAAATACTTGTACACCAAAATTATTCTGCTGTAGTAGCAGACACAATTATTTTAAGTTGAACTGTCTGTTTAGCCAGTGTTCTGCCTAGAACGCACACGTACATTGGATTGGTAAACCAGATATTAACTGACTTTATGATCTAACTGACTTCCTGTACGTAAGTGACCGACCATTAGCCCATCCCATTCTCTACAAATTGTTCGCATACATTTGAAGCTTACCGCATCAAAAGATTCAGAAATGTAGTCTAACGTGACTGGTGGCGCCTGATTTTTGTTTCTGGAAAAAGTGTTCGGATAATTGGATGTTCGGATAATTGGGGTTCGGATAAATGGAGTTCTACTGTATATATATATATATATATATACATACATACTACTCCCATTTCACAGTTAAATTAAACATTTTCACGAGCGTTATATAGATTTCACAACTAAAGATTTCTTTTGAAAAGCTTACCGAATACGATGCAGAATTGTTTATATCTTAGCTTCTTTTCTATTGTTACAGTTAACTTCAGCTATCCCACTGCCTGAATTCTAACTTAATTTTTAAAGTCCGGTGATGACTGATCATAACAGAACTTATTTTAAAAAACCGGTACTGAGCGAAGTCAACTTGTTTTTAATCGGCCTTGATATTACCAGCGGGTGTTAAACTTGTCAGAAAGTGTTTTAGCAGTCTGACTGTAACCTGACTGTCGGTAAGTGTCGCAGTTTGAAAATATTTAAAGTGTTAAAAATTTTTTACTCGCATCTGAACGTGTTAATATGCCTGAAAACGTCATCAATAATTCGAAAAAATTTAAATTAAAAACTACTTGTTTACTGAAACCAGAAGTAAGGGCGTATAATGGCTAAATGATAACCACTTACGACATGCTTGAGGAAGCAGTAAATGTGATTTTTTTAGTTTGTCTCCTCATGCGCGACCGAGAACTACACGGGCAATAGTTGACTTATATACAAGTTGAATTTTTTAATGTACATTAGAATTAATGTTAGTTTTGTTTCGGTATTTTATCCAGTGTCCAGAATAATGCCACTACTTATTTTTCTATTCTGCCTTTGGCTTCATTCTCTAAGTCTCCATTTCTTGTGACGTGTTCACGGTAACTCTTCAATTATGTTAAATTCTATAATTCCGCATCGTTAGCTTTAATTAATCCCATATTATGGGCATTTATTCTCAGACATAAATTAATGTGTTAGTGTATATATATATATATATATATATATATATATATATATATATATATATATATATATATATATATATATATATATATATATATATATATATATATATATATATACGTGTTAAGACACGTGTGTATCACATACAAAACAGTACTATTTTCTCTGACGACCGGCCGTTTTTCATATAGTGTGTATAAATACCTGGTATGTGATAACGCTTTACTGGACGAGATTGTTTCTCAGGAACCCCCATTAACCTCTTTAGTCATAGGTCAAGTTTATTTTTCTTGTCTGTTGTCTAGAGCTCTCCTTCTTTCTGTATTACGAGCGCCTGCTATTTACCTAAGAAAGATGTTTGAATTTATGACTATAATCAGGGAAATACGACGGTGGCTTTCCTTTGCCGTCCGTCTGTTTCTTTACGGGAGTCTGCGATATCCTTTGTCTAACCCATAAGGCAATGGAAGGAAAGAAATTAAGGCACTTCCATCTCGCTTGGGTAAATGTTATAAATACGTAAGCAAGTCGTTTTCTTTAGGCATGGTTTGATAAAAAAAGCTAGAATATATTGTGACAACGGGAAATTTTGAAGGAAAAAGAGATAGAGAAAGACAAAGCTACTGGACAGTTTGACAACATGGAAGAAGTCAACAACAGAATTGATAAATAGTACGGAAGACAGAATCTGTGAAGAGACACGAAGACTTATGCCACTAGGCATGGTACTTTAAACAAATATTACACACACATAAATGTATGTTTTCAGGCACTCGTGAGAAATAAAGAGTAGAACACTAGACAACAGACAAACAACAGAAGCGAGTGGCTTAACGGGGAATCGAACTCAAGACTTTCCGTGCGGCACCATTGCCTAGCTACGGAAGCGAATCACACTATCCTCCTTGCCATCTAAGCACCTCCGTAGCTAGGCAGTGGTGCTGAGGCAAAAATGTTGCAATTGGAAGCTGAGGAGAGGAGAGAAGAAAGGGATCATCAATTAAAAATGAGAGAACTTGAGCTTCAAGAAATTGTTAGTGGTAATGAAAGTAGTCCATCTCACTCAGAGAGTAGCTCCAGCCAGAGCACCTCAAATGGAGCCATGAATTTTCATTTAGATCCATTTGTGGAAAAGCATTTACATACCGGGAAATCCCATACAGTTCAACCGGGATGGCTCCGGCAACGTTGTTATTTGGCCGGCACATCAAAGGTCCATTGGAAGCCTTATTGAGGATAAGGACAGATGAGAAAGCAAAAGAGACTGTAACCTCATCATATCAGTATGTTAACGAGTTGACATTACGTCTGAAAACTTGCTGGAAATGAGCAAACGAGAATCTTCGTAAAGTCAGAAGGAAACATGTTGCATATTACAACAAGATGGCGAAGGATAGAAAACTAGCTGTTGGGGAGAAGGTGCTTCTTCTGTTAACCAGCAGTAACAATAAGCTACAAATAGGATGGCAGGGCCCATATACTGTTCTAGAGAAGTTGTCTAGAACCAACTACAAGATAGACAAAAAGGGAAAGGAAAAAGTCTATCATATAAACTTACTCAAGAAGTATTATGATAGAACTGCTTCAGAAGGTGCCCATTTGATGACCCTGGCCATTGCTACTGAGATGAAAAATAAACCTCTCACCTCATTTGAGTATCCTTTAAGACCCCGTGAAACACATGAGCAGGTAAAAGTCAGTATTCACCTGACGAAAGGACAGAGGGAAAAGATTCAAAAAGTTCTGGAAAACCATGCAGACGTGCTAACGGACAAACCGAGGCGCACTAATTTAATGGAATATGATATGAGATTACTAGACCCAACACCGATCTGCATGCGAACTTATCTTATTCCATTCGCCAAAGAACAAGCTTTGAAAGGACAGAAACGTTCGAGGAACACCTATCATCTTTAGAAATGTAGCTGGATAGACTCAGAGAGAGGCAAATTTGACCGCTCGCTCTACTAAATGTTATATCGGTTGCCGGGACTCGGAATTCTTGGGACACACGGTATGTCAGGGTAACATGACCCCTGACACCAAGAATTTGGAAAAATTGCAGAAAGCACGCAGGCCCCAAACAAAGAAGGATGTGAGATCGTTTGTTTCGCTATGCGGGTTCTATCAGAAGCACATAAAAGATTTCAACAGTGTGTGTGCTCCTCTGACAGATCTGACGAAAAAAGGCAAACCAGACAAAGTTGAATGTACAGCGGAATGTGAGAAGGCATATTCAGATTTGAAGCAAAAACTCACAAGTAGGCCAATACTGAGACTTCCAGATCTTAGTCAGGAATTTGTGGTTAGGACTGATGCTAGCAACATCGGGATAGGGGCTGCATTATTGCAAAAATCGCAAGCACCGCCAGAAGAATTGCACCCAGTTGCTTATGCCAGCCCCAAATTGAATAAGGCGGAGATAAATTATTCAACTGTTGAAAGAGAATGTTTGGCGTTGGTCTGGGCCATAAATAAATTCCAGATATTTCTTTATGGTAGACATTTCGTGGTCCAGTGCGATCACCAGCCACTCGTTTTTCTCGCGCAAACCCACCACGGGAACGCAAATTTGTTAAGGTGGTCTCTTTTAATCCAGCCTTATTCGTTTTCCATTGAATGCATCACGGGATCTCAGAATGTGGGGGCAGATTTCTTGAGTAGGCACCCGCCTGATTGCACCTTCATATCTCGGCATCATTAAAATATTATCACCGTACAAACCCCGTGGATGTATCTGACCAATGAAACGCCAGTTTGGTATAAATAGTGTCGAAAGGTACGCTAGACATGGAGGAAACAAAAGTGTAGATGTTAAAGATATTTCGGAAGCCAGTGTGCAACTAAGCATGGAATACCTAGATAAAGAAGACCCACTTCGATAATAGGGATCATTAGCTTTAAGCAGATAGCAATAGATTCACTGGATGTGTTGTAGAGCCGAAGTTATTATGAATAGAAGACAATGGTACATGAACCATGTTGTGTTTTTCCATGTTTTGGCTGCTCCAGTGAATAGTTGGATAAACTATAGGATAAAATGGATATCCATAGTGATAGAGCTCATTCATATGAGTAAAATAAGCCTAAGACGGAGAATATCGGTGCAGAATTAAGGATTCCAGAACTATTTTGGATTTACTATCTTAGCACATTGATACCTGGCGGTTGGTCACTACTGATACTGGTATAATGTGCTATAGTTGTAGTGGCTGGTAATGTAGGGTGCTTTGTGATGTCAACATAGCGCGAATGCGTGTTAGAAAGTTCGACAAGGTAGACGTCTATGCAGCAGTACAGACTTGCCTCACAATACATAACATATGAGAGTGTGTAGCATTCATCACATATAGAGGTGTAGATGTTGAGTTGGTAGAACCATATAGCGTACGTGTCACAGGCATGGAGTCAAAAATATAGGTGAACAGCTGTTGACATTTCAACCATTTATTTTAGTCACAGCGACAAGACAACGTAGACAAGTTCATATAAGCATGACATAGGAACATGGCGGACGTGAAGACAGTTCACTACGATTGCATGGAAACAGGCACAATAAATATTCATATATCAATATGTTGCTGACTCCAATTAATAGCTGTATAAACATCCATCAATTTCATTCTGACTTCACCATGTTAGATATCTTCTTAAGTCTCCCGTCGACCCTAAACATGGCGGGCGACGAAATAGCATAGTCCATCCCTCTAGTCGGACGAATTGACAATGATCTGTCCTTTCGAAGATAGTCTTATAACATTAATGGTACCACTGACTCAGCGCGTCAGGTACTCCAAATAACTCCCTCGTACACCAGGCGAGTTTTCATTTCCATAGTTATAATAACAATAACTTGTAACTCATCTGGTCTTCCACTCCAGATAGTTATATTAGGCCTCTATGAAACAGTAAACACTGTGGATTCCTCATATGTAGACATAATCGTCCATGTTCAAAATATACCGCTAACATGCGGGTTTTTCTGAATAATATCTATTCTCCTTGGTTTCTGTGTAAATCTAAGACTAACAATCTTAATTGGCTCCACCGAGCATAGCAAATAAAGTACTCTGCATTTCAAACCTCCGTGAGCTTCTTCTCACAGTTTGACTCAACATATGTTCTGCAAACACTGCGAACGAAGGAAGTTTTAAAGTTCATTTTTACCTTGCTTCGAATTCCTATCACAACTTAATAACAACTGTCGCCTTCCTGACGAACAGAATAACACAGGGGAACCTTAAATAACAAGTGGAAGAGTTTTCATCCCCAAAGGTAATGCAGAGAGAATCAACAGACATTTTTGTCTGACAGAACCCAGCTCAACTTCACGCACAGGAAGTCTCTTTAAAAAAAAACCCAGTTCGAGCATGCGCTGTATACGCTTAACCTCTGAACTATCAAGTCAGCTATAGAATCCTTATATGGCCAGCTAGGCCTAAGTTCGGTTCTAAGAATCGAACGCTTTGACTAATAGACAAGAGGAGGCAACCCCATATATACTTTCACTCAAAGCAAAAAATGAGTATCCGCCCTTTGATTAGGGTTCTAACGAAAAATACCTTAGACCCAAAATCTTATTACAAAATATTTTCAAACATAAACAAGTATACAGACAGACTAAATTACTAGCTAGGAAACTGCACGCAACACACATCTTGCCTTACCTACATGATTTTGGATGCAAGCAAACGTACCTTGGTCCAGTTGTCACCTCGTACATCCGCGAGGCCATTATAAAAGGGGAGGGAACGCATAACACAGACACACTCGCCACCTATTTCAAACTACAGACACAGAGCACAAGCAGTTATATCAACTCCGTTGCCATGTGCAGAATTGTGAGCAGACTGTGTAACCATTAAAAGCCTGACTGTGATTGAGGGTAAGCGAGATGTTAATTAAATATATATATATGTAAATATATTATCAATGTGTGTTTACAGAAATATTAGCATGGGTAGAATCATTGTGCTATTTCTGGAGGAAAACCCGAAGTGTGTAGGTTTAGTTTCATTGTGTACTAATTAATTAGAACGAATGGATTGAGCAAGTTGGTTGTGGAAAGCGTTTTAAAGATATTATGCTTGCTGGAAAGGACTATCCAAACTGGAGGAAGGAATGACTATAACAGATTGATTTTCTGTATTACTTGATAAATGACACAATGATTACCATAAGGCCTATATGATTTTATTGAAACAAATCATGGACAGAACTGTAACAAGTGAATTATTGAACTAGTGTGCTAGAACTTGAACGAATTGTGTTATTCATGACTTACTATGTCTCTTGTGAGTTACCACAGCTTGTCTGAACTGTCTCATACCATCTCCTGTCTGGCTAAGGAGACTATGAGCGATACTACGTAGGTTGTATATATTGTTTAAGGTTATATCCTGCCCTGAGTGTCATACACAATCTCTAGTGACCAATTCAGCAATTAGATGCTCAAGTTTGTCAGAGCCTTGCCAGTATTAACTGTGTCATCTTGACGAGTGAAGTGCAGAGGAAATACTTATAAAATTGTTCCCGCCGTAAAAAATCTAAACGCTTTCCTAGTTTCGGTTTTGAGACTTACAATTAACGATTTGCCAGAACTGTGACACCAATCTACCGTCTGAATTAACGTACGATTTTAACTTTAACGCCCAAATTAGTAGTAACTCGGACATTTTCCAGTAGCAAGAACGAAACGATAGTAATAATTAACGCAAATAATACCAACGCTTGGCAAAAACCCTTCTTCGCTCTGCACGCGGGACTAATACTATAACCTCTCTGTTGGACAAGTCAGAATACATAAACACACAGACAGTTTTAAATTCTCGCCGAGTAGTGTATTTCTGACGTAACACAACTAGTTGGTTTATTTGAATGAAAAAATGACAGAAAAGGAAGGGAAAAGATGGCCGACTTATGGAAAAGTTATAAATGACGATTAACAGTGACAAAACTGAAAATCTAAGCGACAAATAAAATAGCCATAAAAATCATATATAAAGATAGCTTAGGGTCCCCTGAGCAATAATATGTTTTAATATATATGGTAGTCTAATTACTAGCCAAGATATTGAAATAATACTGTATGTCTACGAACACTAAGACGGACAGACTGTTGTTTTTGCTCATTTATCCATAACGTTAGTTGGGGACGCAAGTTTAAAAAAGAGGCATTAGATTGATTCAAATCCGATGGGTTGGTAGAAGAGTATAGGAAGGAGGGTATTGGTTAGGCAAAAGCTAAATATATTTTGAAGATTCGCTCCTAGAAGTTTGGAGTTTTGTTTTTTTAAAATTTGAATTGAAAAGCTAGACCCTCGCTGATTGGGCCGGTCTGTTAATATTGGCAAAAGCTTTCAAAGGCTTGTCGCCAGTTGATACAGACAGTTTTGTAAGCAAGCTGCGTTGAGAACAGCAGTGCCTAGAGTGAAATAATAATTCTTGGCAGTCTGGACTGGGGCAAAGCTAAACTTACCTTAATGCTAATGCCAGTCAACGTATGTTTATGATATTTCTTTGAATTGTGGTAAGAATGAATTTATTAATCTTATTATTACAACCAAATTTGGTGTATGAGATACTGCTTGTTTGGGAAGGCTTTACGACTAAGTACAGAGGTCCCCAGCAGACTTATGCAGGGCCTGTGGTGTTGCACACAAGCATTAAAATTTGACAAGAGTTGTATAACTTAAAATGATTTCCACAGTTACCAGTGGGAAGGCTAACCCACATTATTCTATGGGAGAAAATCATTTTTGCAGTTTCAGAGGCGTTGTAGCCATTAGGGAAAAGAATAGGAGCACTGGTATGAGTTGTTATCTCAGAAGAAAATGGTTGACATGGGGTTGTCAGAGAGATCTGACCCTTTTCTTTATTGAATTATGCCATGTATTGATTGTGGAATATATTGTAGATATGTTGTACAAAATCATAACCTTGGTTCAGGGTTTTTTGTTCTGGTACTAAGTTAGTGTCAGAACCCTGGTGAATTTACTTGAGAGAGAGAGAAAGTGAAACTTTACTGGACCAAGCGGTCTACCATACTAGACTATACCAGGGACTGTGGCAGTCTGGTCATTCGAGTGAACGAAAGGAATTGTCAGCATCATACTACTATCTACATCAAGATAAGTGCCTATGTGTCGGCACTCAAACGTTTATCCACTGACTTTTATTTAAAAAGAACATAACATATTTGATTATCCAATAAATATTTCACAAGAGATTAAAATAAAGAGAGGGGATGATGAAAACACCCCACCCCCACCATTAGTTACCAGTGTTACTTAGTTTAGAGAAATACCTAAATATAATTAGATTAATAGTTCTTTGTATGGACAGAAGATCCATTGTGTGATTAATCTTTATGTAAATAAACCATAAAATTCATTTTGTTGTTGGTCCTGACCCAGAAAATTCTGAATCAGGGCATAATAAATTGTAATATAGACTGTTACATAATTTTCAGCCACAGACTTCTATAAGATATATAATAGAGTGTCAGTTTGTTTGTGGTTGTGGTATTGACCCTGTCTTATATCTATATGTGATAGAATTTAAATGTAATTGTAGTAATACTTACACTACATTACACACTTTCATAACCCTAGACATTTTACGTAGCTATCATACATACTAGTCAAGAATAGGTCTGATTGAGGTCATAAGGTGGTAGCAGAAAGGTACTCTGATAACTCAACCCAAAATTTTTATAATCAGGGACCTTCACAGCTGACCTCATTCAGTACACTAGAAATATTGATTGATAACATCTATTAACATCAAATCCACCACATGCTGTACGCGGCATAGAAAGGACTTTGTTTCAGATAAGTAGCTCGGTGTTGGGCAACTCTTCAATTTTCAAACAACACCAAATTAACCCACCTACGAATAGACTATGTAATGATGAAATAAACACTGTGGTGTATACAGAAGACATTTGACAGTCATATGAATCATAAAGTAACATTCAGATTCATTTATTCAAGAAAGCACAAAGGTAGAGACAGATTCCATCAGGAAGCAAGAAAACAGTGAAATTGAACTATATTAGTTTACTCATCTAGGAACCTTTACAGCTTGACCATACCTTTGATGTCGATACACCATTACTCTTTTCAGAGAATGGGGTATTTCTTGTAAGACCAGTCTCTTATCTGGCACTATCCTGGTATCATCTGATACATCTATTTGTCCAGGATAATATCACCATCATTATATCTTTCCTCTCGCTACACCCCCACCCCCTGGGAACAACATTGGGCAAACGTATGCATGTAGGAAAGAAAAGAAACTGTTAGGACACGTTTGGACCGAGAGAAGAAGGTCGATAAACATTATCCAGCCAATCTGCATGGTGAAGAATTTGTAAGACGATAAGAGAAACAAGAGACAGATATCATATGTTAATAAAGAGATGTGGTTGTATAACGGTGAACTTCTTTCTTTCTACGCGGAAAGTGCGCAGAAAAAAGTACAACTTAATCAATAAAATCTAAAGAAAGACTACAAGTTATGCAAAACACTCTTTAAATTAAACAAAAAAAACTTATTTGAAATTGATTACAAATTGTGAGTAATTTTTGTAAAGTTTAGCTTCAGTTCTACAAGTGATACTGAAACCAGAGACGTACGTACATGAACACCAAATATGAGAACATAAGAAAGAAGGCGAAAGAGAGGCAGACCAAAGACAACCTGGCGGAGAACAGTTGAGGATGAGATGCAAAGCATGGTTCAGAGTTGGGGCACGGCACGAAGGATGGCCACTGTCCGATAAAAATGGGGACATTTTGTTGCTGCCCTACAAGACGCCACTAGGCGTGATGGCCACTGACGGCTTTGTCAGTCAGGAGCTAAAGATGCAAGAAGAAGAAGTAGAAGAAGAAGAGGAAATATAAGAGCATAAGAATAATATAAAAAAAATTATTGCAGTGTATAGGTCATAAGGAAACCGGGACCCAAAGATGCAGCAATTGAAAATGCAGTCAGCGACCCATAGCTTGACTGCTTGCGTCAGGGTCAGCGAACCAGAGCTGACCAAGACCCTACTCCACGTGGTGGTCCTGGAAACAGGCTGCATCACTGCAGTCTGGCTGAGAGAGTAGGGATCGAAGAGGGAAGGCAAACCCGGTCCCAAAAAAATACCGTGCTGAAGTCGGATATGTCGGCCGAAAGGCGCAGATATCGCAGCTCCGGTGTAAACAGACACAACGCAACCAACGTCCTTTTCAGGACGAACGAAGAAGAAGAGGAATAAGGAAACCTACAGATGGTATAAAAAAGCAGTTGTTTAACAATTCAAGTAAATCGAAAGAAACAATTAGTGCAAATCTTGAAATAACAGAATGAGAAACAACAATTCCAGTGTGTCAAGAGAAGGTTGAACTGTTTGAGCGAATTAGGACAAAGTTTTAAATCACGCGAATTAGCGTGTCAATTGACAGTTTACTGTGTTTCAAACCTCTATGTAAAAACAATATGTTAAAGAACAAAAATGTTTTATTGTCAGGTTTACACATGAACGAGCGAAAGAAAATTTTTATGTCCACACGGTAAACAAATAGACAGTTAGCCTTGCTACATGTCTGTTCTGTGTAACAAGTAAAGTGTTACTGTTGATCAGAACTGTCACCATTGCACTCTGGGCAAACCGATAGGTTTTCTGTCTCCCTCGGCAAACGCCGACAGGTATTCTTCGTCTTCTACGTACAATCTCAGACTTTATCTTTAAAATGTTCAAAGAAAGCTGTGGCCAGCTTGAGGTTATTTCTATCTACATAGAGTTTTTCCAGGAATAGTACCGGTGATGGCCATAAATGAACTGTCTCTGTTCCTCATATGTTGGGCATCATTGAAGCAGACGTTCAGCAGACATTGTATCGGTGCCACTGTAACACTCATTGGTAGTTCTTATCTTTAACTTGTTGGTTTGGTTGGGTTTTTAAGGACCTTCTTCATTGCACACGAACAGCTCCATCAGTGCTGCGATCACACAAGAAGGATCTCAGCACAGTGCACGAATTCTGTAGCATCGGCGAGAATCCCAGTGTGTATATAAAGGAATCACAAATTCTATAAATATTTTTGTGGTGGGTAGGTTTCTAATTTTTAAATTTTGCCAGGGCATCGGCTTTACGGCCTACTTTTTACGATTTCCAACTGCCGTCGGATTTATAACGTGCACAACTTGCACACGTGACCTCCTATTTTCGCGCTTATCCGAGAAGGCTAGGCATCCGATCTCACTACCCAGGAGACCTGGAAAATCGGGGGGGGGATGGCATCATTAGCACCATTGGTTGTGAAAAGAAAATTTCATAAATTATACTCCCTCTACTGGGAATCATACCTGGTACCTTTAGAATTCGAGGCGGACGCCATACCTCTGAGCCACTCGGACCCCTTTTTAACTTGTTGAATATGTGGTATCCCAATCTGTTGTGGCCCGTGCGGAGTCTGAAGATTACCACTTGCTCCTTTCTGCTGAGGTGATAATATGCATCATTTTGTACGTTCCCTGGATGCTCTGATTCCCATTTATTCATGCATCTACTTCTGATAAAACTCTTGTCGAATGGAATGAAGACAAAATATTCCTGTAGCTCGCTGGTTGTATACATGACAGATGCATTCTCTCAAACGCCAATCCCTGCTAGTCTTATGTTTGATGCCACTGCCTCGTTTTGGCAAGACGCACACAAGGTCCTTCGTTTGTTTAGGGCCGTACCGTTATTTCTTGATGGTTATTTTCTAGTCCAAATGCATACAAAGTATTTAAAAACATGATAAGAACCTTAACTCCAATCGGTGTTCTCACTCTGGTAAATCCCAATGAGAAATGCGGGGGCATTAAAGGGGACAGAGAGATGGAGCCATAGAGAGAAATATAGATCTTCTATGTGCAATGGTGCAGGCATACAACATCAAACCATTTCAAAATGTCAAGAACTAAATAAACATTGTGAAGAAAAAAATGAACGAGAGGCACATAGATATCATTGACACATTGAGTGAAAACTCCAGACGAAGGCATTGAATGCAGGTCGATACCTTTTAATCGCGGTTTTCTACACAACAACGGCACGGTCAATGATCAGCAATGATCATTACTGACAAGACGGAAATAGCTCGCGGTCGTGGACATTTTTTGATTGCGTGCGCACAAACACACGTGTCAATTCTGCGACTTCCGGGTCAACGTAAATTGAATCAACAAAAGTTGAATAAAGTCTGTCTTGTATGATTTGATATAATGGGAGAAATATAAAAGATAATAAGTTGAATAAACTCTTACTTTGTTGGCCGAATTCTAGCAATGGTGTCTGAAATCATAAACATGCTTTTATATTCATTATTCTTTTATCTTTCTTCTTTATCTTTTTTATCCTTATCGTTAAGCGTCGAGACCTGCGTTTCTGTGTGGATTGTATCATAATCGTAATCATCAGAATCATCGTTATAATAATCATCGTCATCAGCTCTATATGAAGCGTATGTCTTGAACAAGCGCATTCCAAGTCCTCCTCCCCATAGCCATCCTCTCAAGGTCTTTCCATGTATTTATCTTTCTCATTTTGTGTTGTTGTCTCGTGTGTTTTTGTCTACCTGTATTTCTCTTAGCCCGAGGATTCCAAAATATTACATGTTTTTTCCCTCCCATTCTTTTCTGCCCTGTTTATAGTACGGTCCCAAGATGTTTATTTTATAGTTTCACACTTCTGCTGCTACCTGTGCAGTGTTCCTTGTTCGTTTAATTGATCGAACATTCCAGATGCCAAATTTGAAGGGTTTCCTAGCAGAAGTAAGGCACATGAGCAACCCAGACTCCTTTCGGCTGTCCCTGGCTAAGCGGTTAGAGCGCTTTTCTATCGCTGCACAGTTACCCGTTTCCGGAAGAGAACCCTGGTAGCGTCAACCTTTTGTCTACATGGCTGTAAATGGGTACCTGACTCTGCTAGTGAGTTAGAGAAGGCAAAGGCAGCGAGGAAGGGAACTGGTCAACCCACCTCATAAAAAGTTGGAGGTCTGTAAAACGTCACTCCCTTATAACATTTTCTGCTCTGGAACTACTTTTGTGTGTGTATATATTTATATATATATATATGGAGAAAGAGACAGAGAGATAGAGAGAGCAAGGCCGTACGGCCTGTCCAACAAACACGGATTAGTCTTGGAGCTTGCATGATCCAAACACATAAACAACGCCTCATAGTCTCGCTAGTGTCAATATTCAATTTCGAACACAATAAATTCGATTAAATAATTAAACAAAACCTTCTCCTCCGTCTTGAAACGCCTCACTAGGTCTCAGGTGAGTAATGGCGCAACTGTTTCTAAATGACGCTTGCTTCAGGAAAGGCATAAATAAATTATTGCTCATTGACACTGACGCTTTTGTCCAGACAATGACGGTTCACATTGTTTGTATCTTGTGTTAAGTTATGGTAAAACAGATGCAGTACGGTACACTCAGTAGATAATTACGTTTTATTTTTCAAGTACTCCTCCAGGTTTTCTTTTGTATTTAAGTTGTGTTTCTTGGTTTGGTCTTGTGACCGCTTGGCCTTTCTCGCAAGCTTTGTCCCTCCTACTTCCACGCTTAGCATTTATATGTGCTAGAAGATGCTACATGTAAGAATGACAGACCTTAAAAGCAAATAAGACGTTTTTACACAAAACGCAGTATTCATTCAAAGTTCAGTTGCCGTTACTGCTCTGACAGGGCAAACGTAGGTCAGTCCCAGATAATAATGAATGGGTTTTATAAGCGCGAAAGTGGGAAATGAATGTTTGTGTGATCTGGTTTTTTTTTAATCCTATTGTTAAGTTGGAAAAGATCACACATGTGGAAATAAAGTCGAAATAACAGAATGTCGTGTGCAAAAAGGTCGAAAAGCTGAGGAGAGGAGTGCAAATGTTAATTATTGTGTCGTGTGAAAAAAAGGACGGGTCGTGTGAAAAAAGGCGGGAAAAAAGAAGAAATAGTATAAATAGAAGAGTTGTGGGCGATAGGCAGAGATTTCAGGATTTATGATTCCAAGGATACCATATCTTTAGACTAGAGGATTTTTACAGATAGCGTTAGGGGAACTTCGTCTTTGAGGATACCAAGACAAGTTTTTTTTTTAGTAGACAAGTGTGTATATTATTCAGTTGGATTATATATGTTTCATTTTGGATAAACAACCATCATTTTGTGAAGTTTACAGTGTTTGTTTAATGACATCAATGAACTCTAATAGGATTTTTCTACATTGCTGTTTGTGGAACTTTACAATAATTTCTTGTGGATATACGTTGTTGTTCTGAAACTGTTTTGCTTATCACCAAACTCAAAGGGAAGAACATTCCTGGGTTGAAAAACTGAGTAAAGGTCAAGTATTACCACCTCTGGCGGAAGGCCAGTTAGCACTTGAACCACAACGACAAATGAAGGATTAACTCTGACTAAATAAAATCTATATAACTACTAGTACCGTATAAACATACACGGCCACAGTCTGTCTATCTGTTTCTCTATCTTTCCATATATCCATCAATCCATTCACTAGTCTATCTATCCGTCCGTCTGTATGTCTGTATGTATGTGTCTCTTCGTATCTGTCTGTCTTGTTTCTGTCTGTCTATTTCTGTCTCCGCCTGCATCTTTCTTCGTCTGCCCGTCTCTGCCTTTCCCTACCTATCTCTGTCTTTCTGTTTCTGTCTGTCTCTGAATTTCACTGTCTGTATGTCTGTCTCTACCTGTCTCAGTCTGTCAGATTTTAACCGTGTCTGTCTGTCTTTACCTGTCTATGATTTGTCTGTATCTGTCTGCCGGCATCTTTTATGTCTGTCTGATCTTGTCTGTCACTACCTGTCTTTCTGTTCCGTCTGTCTTTGTTTCTATCTTTATCTATCTGCCGGCGTCTTTGTATGTCCGTCTACTTGCGAGCTAACCTGTTTTTCTGACTGTCTGTATGCTGAGTAGTGAGCCAGCATTTCAGTCAATCCGTCAATCAGTCAGTCAGTCAATTTGCCTAGCTATGGAATTATTTCTCATCTAGGTTTCTTTCTTAAATATGTAGGCCTAATTGTTTTTTTTAAAATATGTTTTATTAAGGTATTTGAGACTTACTGAAGCGGCTTTTTATAGTCCTGCAGGAGCTCTAGCAAGCAGAAAATCTTAAATAACACATAAGGAAGGGAAACCCGAGGCCTGTAAACAGTAAATTAATATTAGACAAACATAAAGGTATGTTTTCAGGCACTCGTAAGAAATAAAGAAGTAGAACACTTGGACAACAGAAAAACAACAGACGTGAGTGGCTTACCCAGGGTTCGAACCCCGTACCTTCCGTACGACAACTCCGCCTAGCTATCAAGCGAATCACACTGACCCCACGGCCAGCTAGGCATCCTCAAAAAAAGATGCTTTGCTGGCTATTTATCAGTACGAAACACACAAGATAACACCGGAAGTATACAGTGGGCAACTCAGCCCTTAAATGACGCAATCACTTCTGTTGTTCTCCTATTAACAGTATGTGTCAGTCCAAACAAGACAAAGACCTTGATACTGGGTCCAGTAAATAGTAGAAGACTTAAGGACATTAGTATAGAACAGAGGGTAGGTTTCTGGTATTTTATAAACATAAATAACACATAAGGAAGGGAAACCCGAGGCCTGTAAACAGTAAATTAATATTAGACAAACATAAAGGTATGTTTTCAGGCACTCGTAAGAAATAAAGAAGTAGAACACTTGGACAACAGAAAAACAACAGACGTGAGTGGCTTACCCAGGGTTCGAACCCCGTACCTTCCGTACGACAACTCCGCCTAGCTATCAAGCGAATCACACTGACCCCACGGCCAGCTAGGCATCCCCAAAAAAAGATGCTTTGCTGGCTATTTATCAGTACGAAACACACTGTATACTTCCGGTGTTATCTTGTGTGTTTCGTACTGATAAATAGCCAGCAAAGCATCTTTTTTTGGGGATGCCTAGCTGGCCGTGTGATAAAGTTGTTATTTTATTCCCGTTAATGATGTCCACCAAAAGATAATTATAAGTGGATGGAAGCAGACATCATCATCATCAGTTGATAAACTCTTAATACAAGACCCTTGCCCTGAGCAAGAGTTGATAAAGTCCTCTGGTGTTCTGATTACTGAAGCTCGCTCGAACATCACCAGAGTTAAATACTGTGTTGTTGTGTTGCTCGTGGTTCGAGTATGGAATGTCAACTTGACCTACGCAGTGGTGTGTAGACATAGATGGAGTGTATAATGTGCGAATGATAGGAAGGGTTCGTGGTGTTGACAAATGTTCTTTTCTTACACTCATGTATGGCTGGAAGTCATCGACACCAACGACTGTGTACCTTTACTAAAGTTTAATTGGACGTACACACTCGACAGCACAGATAGTGACAAATCACAGGTTGGCATAATACATCATGGTACAGTGGATAACTGGTCTTGCAATGTTATGTTACATGGGCACTCATGTAGAATAATATTATAATGGACTGTCAGTAGCCAAGCACTCAGTATTGCCCATATATATATATCAACTGAGTTTACTGACAAAGCACGTCAGATTATAAACAATATCCAAGATGGCTTCTACCTAATCTCGTCTAGCGAAGATTCTTTAACATAAGGTTCAGCACAGTTTTTTCATATAATAATATTGAACCGCTAGCAATGGGTTCTCATGTGTAGCAGTGATCTCTGGACTAATCAAGCGATAATACGGGCATCCCTTTTCTCTTCTTGAAAGTCACTACATGTTTGGTTCCAAGATGGCTTCACTCGTGAGCTGTCACTCACGTTTGGATACAGATAATGAATCTGTCCTAAAGTTAGTCATTCATTAAATCTTTCATTGCTCTGTAGATTTGATCATGAACACTTGACTGCAATCTACAGGATATAGTGCTGCTAGGAATCGAAGTCGTTTTCATCGAGTCAAATATATTCTCTTAGACATTCAAATCGTACCTATCGAAAATGGTGGCTTCGTACGAGAGTTCATAAGAGTGTCTATTATTACCTTGGTATCAGAAATATGATTCTGCCATTCCTTGGCAATACGAATAAACACTGGGGTAAAGCATACACGATAGGTCTAGACGACTATCACTTTCCCCACAAATACTGAGATCACTTTTTCCCCGGCGACAAGCCGACATAGAAAACACAGTCCCTATCGGGACGAAGCCAAATCACCCCACACTCTAGCGACACATCCGCCGAATAGCCTTTGACCTCTCTAGAGACAACAGAACATATAGTTCGACTTAGATATGTAAAGATATACAGATATAAGACAGACTCGTCCTACTCAGACAAACAATACACATAAATTCAGGCCATAGATATTCTGAAGCAAGAACAATCTATTACTACCCAAACGAAGAATAAATCGCAGAAAACTGGACTCATCCGCGGAGTTCGATCGAAAGAGCCGACACAACTTTCAAGGGAAGTAACTCAATAATGACTTTCCCTTAAGCACTATTTTGTTTACAAAATATTTGCGAACATAACAAGTATACCAATGTATAATATTGTAAGATATCAAAGACTGCACGTAACAGTCTTACCACACCTCCCGGGAAAAAAAAAATGGAACATTTTTTTTTTTTTTTTTTTTGAAATACATCTAGGAGCAACGTACAATAGGCTCACAACGCATGAATAATGCGCAGATGAAAATATCAGGAATACCTATAACGCCTAATATGAGGCTAAGTCGACTTATGGAGCGACTGGTGAGAATGTGTCTCATAAACTGAGAGAAATTATTTCTCTACAAGTATATTTTTCCAGGAAGGTGTCATCAAAGTATAATACAATTCTGGCAATTACACAATGCCTAAAAAATTCATATCATCATTTCGTATTAGATATCTTAAATTTATGATTTATGAAGAAAAAATCATCAAAGCACAGCGGTGAATAAACATCAATGAACCGCTATGTAGTGATACAATCATTATATTATTAAATTACAAATGTGTATCTATCATGATATAGAAAAGGAACTACTATAGAACTAGACATATCAAGAAGTCTAAGCCCTAATAGTTATGTGGAATCATGTGGGCATCTTGACAGAATGTCTGCCATCACATTATCTGATCCACGAATAGCTCGCACAGAGAAATGAAAAGGTTGAAGAGCAATTGCATATCGAGTAGACCTCGAGCTCTTCAAATTCTTACTCTGTATAGCAGTAAGAGCTTTTTGGTCGGTTTCTACTATGAAATGTGCGCCTAGAAGGAATCTCTGTAGTTTGAGGATCGACCAAACCATAGCTAATAGCTCACGGTCTAAAACCGAATAATTCCTTTCTGCCGCATTAAGTTTTCTGGAAATATACATTACAGGATGCAGAGTTCCAGAGTACTCTTGCATTAGTGCCGCTCCAATCCCAGTGGATGAAGCGTCACTACGAAGAACGAATGTCTTATCTTTAGTGGGTAGCACTAAAATAGGTGGTGTTGAAAACAGTGTTTTAATCTTATCCAGAGAGCATTGGCATTCCTGAGACCAGTGGACCACATTAGGCGAACCTTTCTTTAGAAGTGTTGAGAGAGGTGCCATGATAGAGGATAGATTCTGAATGAATCTGCCATAAAATTGAATAAGACCTAACAGACTTCTCACCTGTTTTTTAGTCTTAGGGATTGAGATGTTAAGTATCTTACTAGTATTATGGTCCTCTGTCTTTAGGAAACCATGACCAACTCGGTGGCCTAGGAAAGAAATTTCGCTAAAACCAATATAGGCTTTAGAGGGTTTCGCTGTCAGGTTGTGCTCACGCAAAGTAGACAGCAATTCATCTAACCCTGAATAGTGATCTTCCCAAGTATCGCTGAAAAGACAGATGTCGTCTAGATATGCAATGACATCTGACCGATAAGATAGGATTCGGCGCATCATGCGTACGAATGTAGCTGGTGCGTTCATAAGACCGAAAGGCATAAAATTCCATTGGAACAAACCTCTAGGTGTTGAAAAAGCCGTGAGAGGTTTGGCGCGTTCAGATAAAGGAACTTGCCAATATCCTTTAGACAAATCAAGTTTAGTGAAAAAATGAGATTTGGAGAGTCGAGTAAGTAGCTCTTCCAGTAAAGGCATAGGTTCGGCATCGAACTTCGTTACTTGATTCAATTTTCGATAGTCAACGCAAAGACGTATGTTATTGTCTTTTTTACGAACAATAACCATCGGCGAAGAATATGCAGAGGTGGATGGTTCGATTATTTTCAAATCTATCATCTCATCCAACTCTTTCTCGACCTGTGCTTGAAAATGTATAGGTATAGGATAAGGTCTAACCCTAATAGGAGTATGGTCAGTTAGAACAATGTCATGTTCAATGACATGCGTTTGTCCAGGGATGTCAGTGAGTACATCCTGAAATGTTTGCAACATAGTTGAAACTTGTCGCTGTTCTCCTAGAGACAAATCAGGAGAGACAGTAACGTTCTTCCATGATTCACTAGAATGAAGTGGGATCATTGGAAGAGGAAGATTTACATCTGAAAAACTTGTTTCCTCATCCTGTATCACGGACAGTGATGAGTAATGACCATGTGGTACTGGAGAATTGTCCGTTGCTTGGAAAATGGGTTGCAAATAATCCGGACGTTCATGGAATTCCGTAAGCATATTGATGTGGAAGGTTTTATGCTTCCCATCAATATCGACAATATAGTCGACATCGGAAATTTTCGATATTATATCGTACGGACCTTTCCAAGAAATAAGTAATCTGTTTTCCCTACAAGGTAGTAATACAAATGCTTTGTCACCAGGACAAAGTTGTCGTAAGCATCTCTTCTTATTGGCAAATTGCCTTGCCTTCTGTTTCGCAAATTCAGAAGAAGAAGTTGCTAATTTGCATGCTTCGATAATCTTTTGTCTCAACGCGATGACATATTCGTAGGATGACTTTGTGTCATCGTCAATATTGTCAGATGTAATGAGATCGTGAAGCAACGACATAGGGCCACGCGGACGCGCGCCAAAGACGAGTTCAAAGGGAGAAAATCCTGTATGTTCATTGGGTACCTCTCTGTAAGCGAAGAGGGCCGCAGGTAAAACTCTGTCCCAGTCTTGAGGATGATCCTCAGTTATCTTCCCCAGTAAGTTTTTTAAGTGTTCTATTAAGGCGTTCGACCATACCATTAGACATTGGATGGTAGATACTACTTAAAGATCTATCTATCTGCAGAGTAGACATTACTTGAGACATGGTATCTGATATTAGTTGGGTGCCATGGTCTGACAATATCTCTCCGGGGAACCCCAGACGAGAAAATATAAGCCAAAGAGCATCTGCAATATCAGCAGTAGTAATGCTCTTCAGAGGAATAGCCTCTGGCCAACGTGTGCACATATCAACACACGTCAAGATAAACTGATGTCCTCTGGCAGACTTGATCTTAAATGGACCAATTATGTCTATGGCCATTTTTTGGAACGGCCGAATAGGAATGTCCGCCGCCTGAATGGGTGCAGCATGCCGTGGACCTTTGGATTTAACTTCCTGACATACTTTACAAGATCGACAATAAATCCGTATGTCCTTGTTTACCAATGGCCAAAAGAAAGCCGCAAGGACTCTTGACTTAGTACGGGAAAAACCCATGTGTCCAGCACACTGAGAGTCGTGAGCGTGCTGCAAAATTTTAACTCTCAAATTCTTGGGAACCAGGATTTGAGAATGACTTGACGTAATGGAGTCTTGAACCATACGTACAAGTACGCCATTCTTCTTTGTAATCCACGATTTACGACTTGTGTCTTTATTCGGATCACCTTTAGTTGCAAGAATGAAGAATTTCTTCAGAGTGGGATCATCTTCTTGCTGTTTTATAAACGAGTCACGAGAAATTACCAGGGATTATCTTGGTTATGCACTTCATTATCTTCAGTAGATGAAGTTTGAGGCATATTAAGAGCCTGAGCTCTAGTGACTACAGCGTTAGCAATCTGCATGTTTTGCCTTTCCCACGTGGAAATTCGTTGCGGAGTGCATTCTCTGACTCCGTGAATGCGACCGATGATGAGGTCAGCGATCGGATTCGGAAGAAGACATGCGTGTACATCTCCTGTAAAGAAAGGAGTAGCAATCCTAATGATAGCAGTAGAGTATTTCTCTAATGTGCCGCCAAATGTTACACATTTGACTACTTGTCCAGTGGCACGGGAAGGATCTACGAGTGACTGCCTAACACCAATTGTGGTGCATCCAGAATCAAATAGCACAGAGACTGGATTGTTATTCACTAAACCCTTATGTAAGACAAGAGAACCTCTTCCATCATGCGCGACTGATGCCGGAAGAGCAGGAAGAGGATGGCCACAGCTTAAAGTAGACACTGTGGTTGGCTCAAATAACGTTTTGCATTGGGGGCACTGAGATGCTCTCCCAAAATCAAAAGCGGCACATGCCATATTACTAGCATCATTATTATCTTTACTCTGTTTATAGGCTTCATTGGACTCTTGTTGTGCAGAGTTTGCCTGAAAATGTGGTTTATGTCTTTTGTATTGAGATCTACCTCGGTTATTATCACCTCTGTAGTTATTGTTACCTCTATTGTAACCCCTATTTGGGTTTGAGTCATAGTTCCCTTGGTTACCATTATCATATTCATTATAATGAGTATCTCTGTAATTATGATCTTGTTGACTCCAAGACGGATAACCCTGATAGTTTCTATAATTACTTCCTCTACGGAAATTCCTATAATTATGACCACCCCTGTGTCGAGAGCTATCAGCTCGTCTCCAGTTCTTTGAAGAAGAACCCTGAAATGATTGGTTACCTTGGTTTTGATAACTATTATGGTTACCTTTTTTATCAAATCTGTTTTGAGGTCCCTGAAATCTGTGTGAATAATTGGGATTGTATGGTGTTGCTGAAGCAACTGGCATACTCTCCTTAATCTTAGTGTTGCCAAAAGTCACGTCGGGGTGTGCAGTGACATATTGGGAACAATATTCTCTTCTTTTATTTTCCTTAGCTCATTATTTTTTAAGAAATTTGTTTCATACGCCTATCAACAACAAATTCCATATCTTTTTTCTGTTTTCACACTGTTGGAGACGTCCTTTTGCAGTGAAATCTTACCTGAGCAAAGAAACCCTGACCATCTATCGGTTACCTCTGTTTTGAAACAGTTTTTCAATAAGTCCCATATTTTTTTTTTATTTTTTAAAAGCCTCAATCCAACGATCAACACGACATCTGTGCCTTTGCAGTGAATTCTGAGAATTCTACCACTCCCCCTGATTCATCTCAAGTCGTTTTTTAAAAAAAGGGTCACGTCCTTCCAGTGACATATTTTTTAACAATATTCCCCAATGACATCATTTTAGAGATTTGGGTTTACGCTCATGTATAAATTCAAGGAAAGGTTTGTTCACACATGACATAATCTTATCTCTGAGCAACAAATCCATAAGTCCTTCAAACGTTTTTTTCTGTTTTGGAAAGCTCAATCCAACGATCAACTGTGAGACGTGCCTTTGCAGTGAATTCTGAGAATTCTACACCCGTCTCAGGCACCATCGTTTTAAATAAAAGGCGATAGCCTTCCTCACTTAGCTGATATTTTTTTATCAAAGCCGCCCTAATGACATCATAATTATCCTTATCTGCTTCTCCTACAAGGCATAATCTAGTCAAAGATTCACCTTTCAAGTTTTCTGATAATTGATTAGCGTATTGTGATTTATCCACATTATGTGTACGACAAGAACGTTCAAATCTATCCAGCCAGAATGTAATATCGTCACTGGACTGACTGAACGGTGGAACCTTAACCTTGTAAGTAGAAGGTTTACCATTACCACTAGATGCCTGATTAACATTACTCATACTTGTCAATCTCTTGTCTCAATCTCAATTTTTTTTCTCTAACTCTAATCTTTTTTGTTCAGCTTCCCTGTCTAATCTTTTTTGTTCAGCTTCTCTTTCTAATTTTTTTTGTTCAGCTTCCCTGTCTAATCTTTTTTGTTCAGCAGCAGCTTCTCTTTCTAATTTTTTTTGTTCAGCTTCAAATCTCCTTTCCTCCACCTGCATCTGCAATTTCTTTTGTTCAGCAGCAGCCTCAGCTTCTCTTTCTAATCTTTTCTCTTCAGCCATAGTTTTTCTTTCTTCTGCAGCTAATGCTTTGTCATATTGAGCAACAGCCCATTGTTCTAATTGTTGACCAGTCTTATCAAGGGCTTTCCCTTGTGTAATGAAGTATTCTAATGTAGACATGATGTCTAACAATAATACTAATCACCTGAACCAATAATAATACCACAAGTTCTCAATGACTTGATTAATCAGTATACTATCCCAATATCTGTGGGTCACAAGCCTTTAATAAGGTCTTGTATAATAGTAATAATAATCAGGTACTGGTTTTTACCATAATCCAAGTGCAGTGCACAGGCAATTGTGTCTTATGAAATATACCTATATAAAACATATGTCAACCAACAGAATACATAAAGTACAAATAGGACTGACAATACAAGAACGTTTGCAGAAATCAAAATAAATCAAATAGGGAAATCAATGAAAATAATCACTGAATCTGCAAAGAATAACAACACAAATGACGTCACAATATATGAATATAAATTGTGAATAGAACTGAAAGATAGAAAAGGTTAGACCAACAAATTACAAACAAATCAAAACAAAACTAAAGAACAAAGAAATATTACAAAAATAACAATAATTACAGACTTCACAGCTAACACAAAAGCAACAGTTGTCGCAGCAAATTTTCAATCAAGAAAATTGCACCTATAGAAAACGCCCACAACGGACCCTCTATGACGTGGGATATTCTGTTGTGAGGACGCCGCCCAACCTTAAACACAACCCGCTGACATAGAAACTAACATACTATACAAACAAATAACATGTAAACATAAATATATATAAATTATGTGTATGATAGTATGTGTTGCAAAATAGGCTCAGTTTTACAGTAATGGCAAAGTTATTTTTATGAAAACAAACAAACTGCCACTTTATTCAATTAAACATTCTGGCCTTAAATATTAAAGTTCATATACAGAAAACAAGAAGATCCATCGATGAAAATAGGACTTCTTAGTTCACTAATACTGTCTTCCTGTTAATATTACAAGAATTGATCCAACTGTTCCGTGAAACTCTGTAATGTCTAATGTAAAAATGTCAACAACGCTGACCTACATACTGCATTCACTTGACAGGTCACGTGACGAAGTGTTGACAAATAGCAAACCAATACTGCAAGTGTGTCGTATCAGCCACAGGAAACGGTCTGGTATCGGTACTCTGTTGACTTCTGAACTTCTGCGAGGTCAAACCCAGAAAGCTGGTCCACCAGTTGATAAAGTTGTTATTTTATTCCCGTTAATGATGTCCACCAAAAGATAATTATAAGTGGATGGAAGCAGACATCATCATCATCAGTTGATAAACTCTTAATACAAGACCCTTGCCCTGAGCAAGAGTTGATAAAGTCCTCTGGTGTTCTGATTACTGAAGCTCGCTCGAACATCACCAGAGTTAAATACTGTGTTGTTGTGTTGCTCGTGGTTCGAGTATGGAATGTCAACTTGACCTACGCAGTGGTGTGTAGACATAGATGGAGTGTATAATGTGCGAATGATAGGAAGGGTTCGTGGTGTTGACAAATGTTCTTTTCTTACACTCATGTATGGCTGGAAGTCATCGACACCAACGACTGTGTACCTTTACTAAAGTTTAATTGGACGTACACACTCGACAGCACAGATAGTGACAAATCACAGGTTGGCATAATACATCATGGTACAGTGGATAACTGGTCTTGCAATGTTATGTTACATGGGCACTCATGTAGAATAATATTATAATGGACTGTCAGTAGCCAAGCACTCAGTATTGCCCATATATATATATCAACTGAGTTTACTGACAAAGCACGTCAGATTATAAACAATATCCAAGATGGCTTCTACCTAATCTCGTCTAGCGAAGATTCTTTAACATAAGGTTCAGCACAGTTTTTTTCATATAATAATATTGAACCGCTAGCAATGGGTTCTCATGTGTAGCAGTGATCTCTGGACTAATCAAGCGATAATACGGGCATCCCTTTTCTCTTCTTGAAAGTCACTACATGTTTGGTTCCAAGATGGCTTCACTCGTGAGCTGTCACTCACGTTTGGATACAGATAATGAATCTGTCCTAAAGTTAGTCATTCATTAAATCTTTCATTGCTCTGTAGATTTGATCATGAACACTTGACTGCAATCTACAGGATATAGTGCTGCTAGGAATCGAAGTCGTTTTCATCGAGTCAAATATATTCTCTTAGACATTCAAATCGTACCTATCGAAAATGGTGGCTTCGTACGAGAGTTCATAAGAGTGTCTATTATTACCTTGGTATCAGAAATATGATTCTGCCATTCCTTGGCAATACGAATAAACACTGGGGTAAAGCATACACGATAGGTCTAGACGACTATCACTTTCCCCACAAATACTGAGATCACTTTTTCCCCGGCGACAAGCCGACATAGAAAACACAGTCCCTATCGGGACGAAGCCAAATCACCCCACACTCTAGCGACACATCCGCCGAATAGCCTTTGACCTCTCTAGAGACAACAGAACATATAGTTCGACTTAGATATGTAAAGATATACAGATATAAGACAGACTCGTCCTACTCAGACAAACAATACACATAAATTCAGGCCATAGATATTCTGAAGCAAGAACAATCTATTACTACCCAAACGAAGAATAAATCGCAGAAAACTGGACTCATCCGCGGAGTTCGATCGAAAGAGCCGACACAACTTTCAAGGGAAGTAACTCAATAATGACTTTCCCTTAAGCACTATTTTGTTTACAAAATATTTGCGAACATAACAAGTATACCAATGTATAATATTGTAAGATATCAAAGACTGCACGTAACACCGTGGGGTCAGTGTGATTCGCTTGATAGCTAGGCGGAGTTGTCGTACGGAAGGTACGGGGTTCGAACCCTGGGTAAGCCACTCACGTCTGTTGTTTTTCTGTTGTCCAAGTGTTCTACTTCTTTATTTCTTACGAGTGCCTGAAAACATACCTTTATGTTTGTCTAATATTAATTTACTGTTTACAGGCCTCGGGTTTCCCTTCCTTATGTGTTATTTATGTTTATAAAATACCAGAAACCTACCCTCTGTTCTATACTAATGTCCTTAAGTCTTCTACTATTTACTGGACCCAGTATCAAGGTCTTTGTCTTGTTTGGACTGACACATACTGTTAATAGGAGAACAACAGAAGTGATTGCGTCATTTAAGGACTGAGTTGCCCACTGTATACTTCCGGTGTTATCTTGTGTGTTTCGTACTGATAAATAGCCAGCAAAGCATCTTTTTTTGGGGATGCCTAGCTGGCCGTGGGGTCAGAAAATCTTCCGCGACGAAATCAAAAATATATTATTTAACGAGACATGTTTCTGTTCTCTCTTATTCACTCTCCATCTCTCGTTCTCTCTGTCTCTTTCAGTTTCTTTCTCTTCTGCTCTTGTTTTATGTCACTCTCATGACGCGGATAATTGAAAAAAAAATGACAGCAATTTACATCTCCCGATAAACTAAAAATGTAATACATTCCTCCGTTGTTTGTTTTTATTCATTCTTTCTTTCTCCTCTCCTTTTTCTCTTTTTCTTTCTGTCACTCTCACAAGGCTCATAATTCGTTTTCTATTCTTATTCATTCTCCCTAATCTCTCTGTCTCTTCTCTCTTTCTTTCTGTCACTCTTACAACGCGCATAGTTCGTTTTCTGTTCTTATTCATTCTCCCCAATCTCTCTATCTCTCTCTCTCTCTCTCTCTCTCTCTCTCTCTCTCTCTCTCTCTCTCTCTCTCTCTCTCTCTCTCTCTCTCTCCTTTCTGTCACTCTCATAACGCGCATAATTTGAAAAAAAATTGAAAGTAATTTACATCTCCAGTAAGACTAAAAATTTGATTTGACACGTTCTTTGTTGTCTGTTCTTATTCTCCTCTCTCTCTCTCTCTCTCTCTCTCTCTCTCTCTCTCTCTCTCTCTCTCTCTCTCTCTCTCTCTCTCTCTTTCTCTCTCTCTCTCTCTGTTTCTCTCTCTGTCTCTCTCTCCTCCCTCTCTATCTCTCTCTCTCTGGAAGCATATCCCATTTTAGATCTTTTGAAATTAATTGTCCGAACAACACTCTTGTAACATGATATTTCACACCACCAGATCTTGTTACAATTTCAGTGGAAATAATGATTCTGCTTAACAGGTCACTTGAAAAGAAAGACGTATTTTTATGTGACAGGCTGCTTTTTTAAGTAGTGCGTTTTTATTTAATTAATTCTCATTTGTCCCAGTGCACACATCTCTGACACATAAGGAAGGGAAACCCGAGGCCTGTAAACAGTAAATTAATATTAGACAAACATAAAGGTATGTTTTCAGGGGCTCGTAAGAAATAAAGAAGTAGAACACCAGACAACAGAAAAACAACAGACGCGAGTGGCTTACCCAGGGTTCGAACCCCGTACCTTCCGTACGACAACACCGCCTAGCCATACAAGCGAATCACACTATCCTCCCGGCCAGCTGGCATCCCCAAAAAAAGATGCTTTACTGACCGGCCATTAGTGCGAAACACAAGACAACACCGGAAGTTTACAATGGGCACCTCAGCCTATTAATGACGCAATCACTTCTGTTGTTCCCCTATTCTACAGTACGTGTCAGTCCACACAAGACAAAGACCTTGATACTGTGTCCAGTAAATGATAGAAGACTTAAGGACAGTAGTATAGAACAGAGGGTAGGTTTCTGGTATTGTATAAACATTAATGACACATAAGGAAGGGAAACCCGAGGCCTGTAAACAGTAAATTAATATTAGACAAACATAAAGGTATGTTTTCAGTCGCTCGTAAGAAATAAAGAAGTAGAACAACAGACAACAGAAAAACATCTAGCTTCGAATTCTAAGGTCCCTTATAATAGTAGAATTACTTAGTTTTTCGACTGGAGATCGTTTATTTCTGTGGTTGTGGTAAATACTATACTAGAAGTTTGAGTGATTAATTGTTAAGTCCATATTTTATTTCACTAAGATCTTTCTGTGTAGAATAATTAATTGTTAACTCCGTCATTTTTATTTCACTAGGAGTTTTGTGCAAAGTGACTAGCGAATTAATATAATCTATAGCTAAATTGTTCCGGCTGTAGCGTAAATCTAACTAGCTGATATTAACCAGTAAGAGTTATTTTAATCGTCTAGTAAATGCACTATTCATTATGAGTACTGACGAAATATATATTTATTTCAAATTCATGATGATTAAAATTATAAATGACTAGCGCGAATTTCACGGAGACTTTTATTAAACGATTCAATATGAGATACACGTGTAGTTCTATTCATAGTTAAATAACTGAGTGTATGAATATATTATATTTTACGCGGGTTAAGGATATGATTGAGAATACTATATTATGGTTAAGTATTTGTATTTTTTTCTCCTTTACACAGTATTGGGTCAAAACCCAAAAACCTTACCAGCGGCTTCCATAGAAATCTGAGAATAACCATACAAAAGAACATTTTACTTAGTATCTGCGTCTTCAAGGTAACACCTGTCTGGCTTCGTGTTTACACCCAGAAAGAGATAGAGTACCAACCCAAAGAACATTAAGAATAAATTTTGTAACTGGGCCTATAGATCCAGATTTCTTTTTCCCAATGTCATTTACATTCAGCCCGTTGTGGCGACCAAACAAACATTAACATTTCCCGACGTTTGACCATTTGTGGTGTGACAAGGCATTTTATACTGAGAGAAGTTACCGACCTGACATTCCTATGTACTGGAAATCTCAAGCTATTGATACTGTGAGCACTGTTAAATTTCTTACCTGGTCTAATTAATGTGACATAAACAGTAATCCTAAATAAAAGTAACAAAGCGAATGCTCCCCGGAGAAGTAAATTTAATCTGTCTTTGAGGAGCTGGGGTTTTCTTTGCCAAAATGACACTGGACTTGCTGTGGGCGTGTGTCCTAAAGATTGTTCCAGAAGGTGCAAACCGAGCATTAGGTAAGAACGAATGCACGTGGCCACGGTTGTCTGAGAAGAGAGGAAGGATGAATGAATAATTCTCATAACTATATCTTGTAGAATCCTTGTACTCACGTTGTGTATTTTTTTGTAAGTTTTGCAAATACTGTCCCTTTCAGAATAGATTAACGTATAAACTCTGTTCTTTACTGTAGATGGGAAATCCTAGACCATAGCGTATAAATCTTTGACTCTTTGGGGGTTAATAACTTTCATCTAACGGGATCTTGTCTCAACAGAGGGAGGGAGGATTACACCTATGAGTCTATTTCTTTATTAATTTCGTTAACCTATGTTTTATTTGTGAGGGTAAGAGGAAAAAAGGAAGACCAAAAGAAACACTCAGAAGAACAATAATAAGAGAAGGAAGAACGTTGGGCCTAAATAATGTGCAAGAGCTAAGAGGAGTGGCGTCACAACGAACAACCTGGAGAGCACTGGTTTCTGCCTTATGCGCCGTGTTTAGTGCTTAAAGAATTTATTATTATTATTATGTTTTATTTGTATTTGATTGATATTCATAATATTGCTGTTGTTGAGTTTCTTTATAGTAAATAAAATTTACATAAAAACTTTATTTACATGTGTTGGTCAGCTCGTCCCAACATATCCCTATTCCATTGATATAGTTTTTTCACGTTTGTGCGTCTAACTGTCGTCACTTATGTGGGTGTGTATGGGAGTGGTTGATATATATATATATATATATATATATATATATATATATATATATATATATATATATATATATATATATATATATATATATATATATATATATATATATATATATATATATAGGGAAACTGTCTGACTAACAAAGTTCTGTTGTAGAGATAGGCTGAACGAAAGGATCTTTTTTTTTTCGAGTTCAGGGACAGACTTTACCTATTTTTTCCACCATTTTCACTCGTGAAAATCTATTTCTTATCTGATCTCTCACTGAGTCACCACCTGTCTAGTTCTATTCAGAAGTGACCAAACTATGTCTTAATTCCCCTATCGAAAATCTACGACAGAAGGACATGCTGCCACTGCTCTCGTAGGGAACTGACAGTCTTAAAGGCCGTGTTCTGCTGTTTGTTTGTCCTCGCCATATGGGCACATATCGATTCTCAATTTATTGATAACATGGAGTTTCAGTTTTGCAAATACAGGACAGTAAGTCTCAATCTATCAATCAGTAACCTTTAGCTCCTCAAGAAGTATAGGCCTTCATCACACACATGCCAAGTCATTCTGTCACGTGTCATCAGCTCAACGTCTTTCTCTGTCTTCCTCTTCGTGTTCACTTCTGGATAGTACATTTATGTACAACAAAGTCATTATTTTCATACCGAACCAAGTTGGCAGAATAGATCAAATCAGGAGCGATGAGTAACTGCGAACAAGGTGGAGTCAGTTCAATTCCCAGTGCGTGCAGGCAGTATCAAAACAACAGAATGGTAATATATGGGAGTCAGGAATTAAGATAAAGTGAGCCCGACTCCTACATCGTAGTCAAGAACAAAGTGAGTCAGACTCCTACATCGTAGTCAAGAACAAAGTGAGTCAGACTCTTACATCGTAGTCAAAAACAAAGTGAGTCAGACTCCTACATCGTAGTCAAGAACGAAATGTGCCTGACTTCTACAACGTAGTCAGGAATAAAGTAAGCCCGACTCCTATATCGTAGTCAGGAATAAAGTAAGCCCGACTCCTACATCGTAGTCAAGAATAAAGTAAGCTGGGTGCTTACATCATAGTCAAGAACAAAGTGAGCCCAACCCTTATATCGTAGTCAACAACAAAATGATCCCGACCCCTTCATCGTAGTCAACAACAAAATGAGCCCGACCCCCTACATCGTAATCAGGAACAAAGTAAGCCCGACTCCTACACCGTAGTCAATGTGACGGTATTGCCTCCCCTGCTTTGCAGTAGTAGTCCAACAGTGGCCAAAACTCAAGAGTATCTAATATGGGCATCAATGGTATCTACCTTCGCACAAGATTACTCTTGGCAGAGATGTAGATAGAAGGGTGACGACACTTCTGTTACAAAGGGAGTCTTCACAAGATATTCAGAATAAGAGAGAATAATACTGCTTTGGCTGAGTATGTTAACTCTGTAATTCTGCCGACGCTTTTGTGAAGGATTTAAGCACTTCTTAATTTCAGCTCGTTTAAGCCCCCACCCCTGATTTACTCAGTGGAATTCTATTATTTTAGTATAGCTCTGTTTAGAGTGTGTGTAGTAATTTGACTGAGACAAACGTGCAGTAACTTTAAAATGATTAAATCGAAGTTAAATTTGTAATATTACAAATAACACAATTTAATAATCACTTTAGACGTTAACAGTTGGAAAATAATTTGAATAGTTATGAATCTAGAAAAGTTATCATCATGGCCTTTAAGGAATGTGAGATGTTACAAGAAGTTCAAGTGGCAGCATATATTTAGCTGCCAATGATGGTTCTGCTCCTTCTTATGGGTTGGTTCTTTTCACTCTGCTCACATTCGTCTCTGATCAAGGTTGTCGGGGGTAGCTCGTTTCCAAGAAACGTCCAGGAGAGTCTACCACGTGGGTCCTGCGTCTTAAAGCTTAGGCCACGGTTCCCTTCTTGTTCCAGAGATAGTACTTTCTGCTGGCACCACCAATAATTATGGTAAAAGAATAGAACGAAACGCTCTTCTATGGGGTTCCTATCTTCCCATACCACCATCCCAATTACTCAGACTTTACCCTCAATGAGAATTAAATTTAATCCATCGGGATAAACTTTCTTTACATTTAAATTGAATAGCTTTCATAGTTACTTTATATTTAAATGAAAAGGTTAACAATGCAGATAGAGTCTGTTTACATATACCACAAAGTTCCGGGACTCATTTTTTATCCGGAAAACCGTTTTAAAGAGCTAGGTGATATTAACACAGTGCACGTGTCAACCACGTGCCACTATATGTACCAAACCTGAAGTTTGTAATTTCGCGCATGCGCTGTGTGGTAGCGTATAAGCGGATGTGACGTAATAGTGCTCGTCGCGTTTCAAAAATGGACAGCAAAATTCAACAACGTGTGTGTATTGATTTCTGTTTTCGTCTAGAAAAAACTGGTTCCGAAACTCTCGAAATGTTGCAAACAGCTTTCGGAGAGTCCTGTTTAAGTAGATCTAAAACATTTGAGTGGTATTCCCGTTTTAAAAGTGGACTCCGATCCTTTGAAGATGGCCCCCGTCTAGGGAGACCCTCCATCTCCCACACCGACGAGTTCGTTGCACGTGTGCAAGAAATGATATGCGTTGACCGACGTCTGACTATCAGAGAGGTTGCTGATGATCTTGGAATATCAATTGGTACGTGTCATAAAATCGTAACTGAAAATTTGCACATGAGACGGGTGTCAGCGAAACTCGTGCCACGCCACCTGACTGAGGACCAGAAGGACGATCGGTTGTCCATTTGCACTGACCTCCTTGAGATAGCAAAAAACGACGCAAATTTCATGTCCTCGATAATAACTGGTGATGAAAGTTGGGTGTACGGATATGACCCGGAAACAAAGCAAATGTCCTCCCAGTGGCAAACGCAATCATCTCCTCGGCCGAAGAAGGCACGACAGGTCAAGTCCAATGTCAGGACCATATTAGTAGCGTTTTTCGACATTGATGGCCTGGTGCATCATGAATACGTCCCTATAGGACAGAGTGTCAATGCTGAATTCTACAAAACAGTCCTGCAACGCCTCCGCGACGCTGTGCGCAGACATCGCCCTGAGAAGTGGCGCACAGGCAATTGGCGTGTTCATCATTACAATGCACCTGCACACAGGTCTGTCACCACAAACCCAATTTTGACGAAACACAACATTCCATTGCTCCCGCATCCTCCATACTCACCCGATCTTGCTCCGTGTGACTTTTTCTTGTTCCCGCAACTTAAGAAAACAATGAAAGGTCGTAGATTCGATGACATTGAGCAGATTCAAGCCAACGCGACGAGACAAATGAGGGCTGTTCCGCAAAGTGACTACCAGAGGTGCTTCCTTCAGTGGCAGGAACGTTGGAATAAGTGTGTACACTCACAAGGGAACTACTTTGAAGGAGATAGAACCAAATAGTATGTAAGTCTACTTATTCGAATAAAAAAAAATGAGTCCCGGAACTTTGTGAACAGGGGAGTACATCTCCATTGATTGAAAAGTGTTCACAATATAAATTATAATTGTTTTCATTTATGTTTTACACTGACTGAAAAGTTTGAATATTCCATTACTTTAAAATGAATATTGTCACGTAGACATTTACACTGGTTTAAACGTGAAAACGTACATTAATTTTAAAGAGACTATGTTTATAGGGACATTTACACTGCTTTGAAAATGTAAGTATTATACCTTGAATGTACATCATTTCTTTCATCTTTCCCTCCCTGCTCCATAGGGAACCTGGAACTACTTTATGCTTTTAGTTCTCTTTACGAAACTAGCAGTAAAGCAATCACTAGCCCGTGCAGTGGTGGTTCATGAATCATCATTCTATATGCTGAGGTTGCCAGCCTCAACTGACTTTGACATCCAATAGCGAGTTTCACATATTAAAATTCACATGGTAATAGGCTAATGGACGGTCGCTTACGTACATGAAGTCAGTTAGATCATAAAGTCCGTTAATATCTGGTTTACCAATCCAGTGTACGTGTGAGTTCTAGGCAGAACACTGGCTAAACAGACAGTTCAACTTAAAATAATTGTGTCTGCTACTACAGCAGAATAATTTTGGTGTACACGTATTTCTCTGTGCGACCTGGCATCTTCCAGTAGGCCTAAAGCATATAAAAGGAACCGCAATGTTTTGTCAATTGAAACGAAAACAGAAATTATCAAGAGACTAGGAAAAGGTGAAACTGTGTCTTCATTTGCGAGGATTTTCAATGTTGAGAAAGCTACCGTCACTGACATCAAAAGTAACAAGGATAAAATTATGAGTTTTGCATCGAAATTGGATAGTGAAAATGGGTCGAAGAAACATAAAACCATGAGAAATGCGAAAGATTTGAAATTGGAAGAGGCTTTGTATATATGGTTTTTGCAAAGAAGAAGCAAAGGGGAACCTATCTCTGGCTCTCTATTGTGTGAAAAGGCACTTCAGTTCAACAGTCAACTTGACGGTCCTCCTGACTTTAAGGCAAGCCAGGGATGGTTAAGAAACTTTAAATCTCGTCATGGCATACGAGAATTGGAGATTCAAGGGGAATCTTCATCTAGCGATGCAACTGCCGCTGAAAATTTTAAAGAAACATTCTTGGCTTTTTTGGAAGAAGAAGGTTATTTACTCGATGATGTGTATAATGCCGATGAGACTGGCTTATACTGGAAATCATTGCCTCAAAAATCACTTGCATCTCAGCGCGAAGCAGCTGCCCCTGGGTTTAAAAAGTGCAAAGAGAGAGTAACAATTTTGGTAGCCGCGAATGCCAGTGGAAGTCATCGTTTACCGGTGCTAATGATCGGCAAAGCCAAAAAAACACGTTGTTTAAAGAATGTGACATGTCTCCCATTGTGCTACAAAGCACAGAAGAGTGCTTGGATGAATAGTGAAATATTTCTTGATTGGTATACAAATCAGTTCATCCCAAATGTGAAGAGGTTGAAAGAACAAGAAAAGAAAACTGGAAAAGTAATTCTTCTACTGGACAATGCACCATCTCATCCAGAGACGGATACATTGAATGCAGTTGATGCAAATTTTAAAGTAATTTTTCTGCTTCCCAATGTAACAGCACTGATTCAACCAATGGATCAGGGTGTTATAGCAAAGCTTAAAAAGATGTACAAGAAGGAAGTCCTGCGTCGTTTATTGTTGGCTGAAGATGAAGAAAGTGTGGTGGCGTTTTCAAAAAAAGCTTAATCTCAAAGACTGCTGCTATATGTAAGCTGATGCTTGGACCACCCTGTCACAAGATAATCTCAACAAGGCTTGGAATAGATTGCTTGGGAAAAAAGGAGGAAATGAAACTACTGCAGTGGACACAAATGATGATTGTATAAATGAAGTTGTGGAACTTTTTCAAGCAATGCCCGGATTTTCGGACTGTGACAAAGATGATGCACACATGTGGCTAGAAGATGATAATGATTCTGGTTTTCAGTTTTTGAATGACGAAGAAATTTTGTCTTTTGTGCAAGAAGAAAACCAAATACATGTAGTGACCGATGATGAAGACTCCTCAGAAGTACATGATGTACTTGTAGATTATGAAGAAAACCCAAAACGTCGACCAAGTCCTGAAGAGGCCTTTATAGCACTAGAAACAGCGATGGCTTGGTACGAGCAAGAAGATGACAGCTGTCCTACACAGCTTCTGCTGTTGAAGAGAATGCGGGACTTAGCAATTAAAAGCAGACTATCCAGTTTGGCGCAAAAGAGGATTCCTCATTATTTTAAATAGTGGGCTACATCTGTGCAAGTACATGTATACGTAAGTTGCGCCTGGTTTTGAATTGTTTGTAATGTTATTTTGAAAACATTTCTCTTTCTTAACAAAAATAATTAATACAAGTAGTACTAATAAAATATGAAATGTAAATCACAACTTACGCCAATCCTGACTCACAGACTTTTTGCTCAGATGAATGAAAGAGACTTGAATCGGCCTCTTACACGCGTCTGGTGTGTCGTTAATTTTAAATTCAATTCCCTCTGACTCCGTGTCTTTCTTCAGTTTCCTCGTCTGTGTGTTCCTTATTAAAATGTAGAGATGTCCTGTGCTTTGTAAGTCGTATTGGGTTTTCCAATAAAGTCTGGTTAAAAAAAGGAATTATGAATCTAATCTTCATTCTGGCGAGGTCTGATGTTGTCTTGGCGAGCGTGAAATTCACGGGGAAATAAAACGGCGAAATGGCCAGACTATATTCCTATCTTCCCACGCATTGTTGTTTTGAATCAAATCAGAACGATCCAATCATTTCAAATCATGCAGATAGGGTGTGATATTTTCAAAATATCCCCACGTGAAATAAGGTGCGTGCCTGCAAAGGTCACGTATTACCATATATGGACATCTGATGCCTTGCATACACTCTCACAGGCAGATCGGTAGACACACATGACAACATGGGTAAGCAGTAATACTTATTACTTTATTAAAAAGTAATGTTGGTGTATCAAGGATGACCAGGAAGCGCTTATGTCACACTTGTCTGCCTACATGTGTCACACAGACAGTAATCTCGTTATCTTTCGTAATAGTGCGCAAAAACTCCGTGTCTGGGTTACCAAACGAGTCGTCTTATCAGCGGTTCAATCTTAACACGCCGGCGACTATCTTATCTCAGTTGCTCACCGCAAGCTAGGATGACCGGGTAACAAACAGATGACATCACAGAGAGGAGTGTCAACAAATGTTTGTACCTACAAAATATTTGCCACACAAGCAAAGAAAGAAAGAAGGAAAGAAAGTAAGAAAAGTGCGACAATTGAGAGCAAATAATAAAAATCAGTACCACAAATGTACCGATACTGCCGGAGTGAAACAAAGATTGATAGGGCCGCCCCGTTTTGTCACAGTCAAGAACACAGTGAGCTCGACCCCTACATCGTAGTCAGGAACAAAGTAAACCCGATCCCTATGTTGAGGATTGCTTCATGTCTGCAGCATGGCGCATTCCTCAAATGATTATATCTCCGCGACTGATGTCGATGATTGTTTCATGCTTACAGACATTTGGATTTGAGCTCGATCCGAATGGCTGTATCATGGAACACCTCAAACGAATAGAGATATATCTCATCGACCGATGTCGATGATTGTTGCATGTGTGCAAGCATTTGAGTTTGGCCAACTCGGATTGCTGCACCGTGGAACATCGCAATTGAATATATATTAACGACGTAGTATGCATATCTCTATGCATGACGCGTGTGTCTTTGTAAGGACATTCGACTTGTGGGTTTTGACCCGAACGGCAGTGTGTTTTAGAAGTGTGGCCATTGCCACTTATATTGTGTGGTATAACCACTGGAAAGTGTGTGGCGTAGTCCACTTTTTAATTGTGTGAATGGGAAGCCATTTGAGCAGTGTATTTCTTGAACCAAACGTAAGTCGTAGTAGGAATAACGCAGTTTGCATAATTATGGCAGATTAGCCTGGCGTGGTATGCCAAAGGAACATTATGTTACTAGCAATAGCGTAAGACTAGTATAGATGGATATTGTACAGCTAGCGGCAAGCGTAAGCCTAGTGTAACGGATATTAAACGACTAGCAGTAGACGTAAGCCTAGCACAATAAGTGTATTGCTGACTAGCAGGATAGTTAAGTCTAGTTAGCCTCTGAATTTATGCCAAAGGACATTGGCCGTTAAAAAGGAACTGACCTCTAATCAGGACTCTAGATAGAGATTGTGAACATGTGCTTATGAAATAATGAGAACTCTTACAGATCGTACATGAATGTGATGTGACTTTTGTTCCCATGTAGTTGGTGTCTGCTCATGGTATGAAATAACTAATTAAATATTTTGAGTCGTCAAAATCACAGTGTTATCAACTATCGTATTCGGAGTTGAGTTAAATGCTATTCATCCTCAACTGATCATGACCAGTGATGATTAATGTCTTAACACGCTGCATCTTACACTGCCAATATAATTAATAAGACAAGAGACTAATACAGGTCAGTCAAGACTCGAATTTAATATGAAACACATTCAGCACATAATGAATCACAAGGGTTAAGCAGACATTATCGATACCAACGAACAGTATTACGGAATCCTACAAAAGTGATAAGAACCCGAGGGACTTTGACTCTATAAACTGAATACGAATATAATAACTTGGTCATCCTCAAATACTAGAAGTCATCGAAGCACCCAGTACATACTGGGATCCCGAGAAGCCCGTAACATTCTGGTGTCAGAAAGTGTCTGGATTTCGTGAATACTGGATTCCCCCCTTCAAGTATCGAACAAAGTCAAAGTGATGATGAACGTTATGAAGGCAAAATCATTCTTTCAAGCCTAACCGGCAACTGAAATGCGCAGGACAGAAAGTGACGTCACTACATCGATGCCGTCAACTCTAGCAGACAACATTGCTTGAGAATCTGAAATTTTTCTTCTATCAAAGAGACTGATTCACGCAGATAGAACGGTAATCTTCTACTCAAGAACCTGAACCAGTGGAGAATGTATCTCTTGATCAAATTCATCTGAAGCTGCGACGCAGATCGTTTGAAGAAACTACGTTCGAAGACCGAAGCAAGACTTTCAAACGGTTACCCTACTGCGAAGGTCAAGGTCTACCATCAATGGACCTCAGCTGTTGAAGACACTTGCTTTAGAATTACATGCATTCATGTATTTCTCAGAGGGACAACTAAACAGATAAGTTCTTGATTTTACTAGAGCGCTTGAACATTATCATATTGTCCTTGTATTATCTTTGGTCTACAGTTCATCATCACTTGACTTACTTTTTTACTATCATCTGTGTTTCCCCATTCATGTTTTTCGTATATTCGTATATTCGTATTGTTTAATATTGACTGGAATTTTCCCAGGAAAGCTTCAGTGAATGTTAACTTCTATTAGATTTACATGCTTATTTTACTAACTGAGGATCTGACTGATTATATTTTTTCTTTTGAGTCAGGGAATAAATGTTTCTTCAGTTAGTATTATAACCATATTTTGTGTGATTAGCAGTTTCGTCAATTGAGTTACGTCCTCTTTATTTACATAACCTACTTTCAGTACTGTTGACAATCGTTGTCGTGTGTGATCTAAAACTTCTTTGTCTACACGTTTGTCTAAGACGACTTGTCTTGTTATATTTTTGTGATGTAAATCCTTTTCTTTCTTTTACTCATTACTGTTTATAAGTCTTCTTTATTTACTTTATAAGTGTAAAGTGTTGTTGTATAACTGAAAAATCATTTCATTGTCACTCATTTGATTGTTTTCACTGTCTTTGTCACATGTTCTTGGAACTTGTTTGTTATTGATTAATATTCATGTACATATTATATCGAGTTCTATAATCCTAGTGTATATTATAGACTATTGAAGGTACTCAGAGACCTATTATCATGTCTACACTACAGGAATTCATTGATATTGGAAAAAGTTATGGAAAATCAGGGGCGGAACTACAAAGTTTTGCAGATACAAAATATGATGAATATTTATCGCGTCTGGAAAGAATGGAACAGCGCGAAATGACTAAACGAGCTGATGAGCTTAGGAGGTTTGAATTAACCCAAGAGAGGGAATTGAAGGAAAAAGAAATATCCATGAAATTGGAATTAGAACGACTGACTTTAGCTCAACAAGAAAAAGACAGAGAGCAGAAAGATAAAGAATTAGCTCAACAAGAAAAAGACAGAGAATTTGAAAAGGAAAGAATGGCACAACGAGATAAAGAAATGGAATTAAGGAGAATGGAACTTATGCAACTGGATCAAGCACATAAAAATGCCATGGAAATGGAAACATTAAAACTTCATGCAGAAAAAGAAAAAGCTTTAGAATTAGCTAAAGTGCAGTCTGAACAGACTAAGACTGCGGCTGCTACAAATATTTTTTATCCTAAGTTAAAAATGCCACATTTTGACCAGACTCGCGATTGTGTTGACTCTTTCCTATCTAGATTCATCATCAAGGTCACAGCTCTGAACATACCCAAAGAAAGATGGAGCAGTCTTTTACTTGATTTTTTTGACTGGTGACTCACTTAAATGTTTCATGAGTCTTGATGAGAAGAGCAGAAGCGATTTCGATGTCGTAAAAGAGGTATTACTAAGACGTTTCCAGTTAACTGAGTCCGGATTCAGAGATCGCTTTCATGCTGCAAAACCAAGCAAGGATGCAGATTTTGGTGAATTCATTGCATCTATTAAACATTTCCTTAGCAGATGGATTGATTTGTCAGGTATAAATAAAACATATGAAGGTGTTATAGATCTCATGCTGCGAGATAAAGTTTTATCCGCATGCAGCACTGAATTAGAAGCATTTTTACAGGAAAGACATCCTAATTCTATTGATGAGTATGAAAAACTCGGAAGACAGTATCAAACCGCACATCAGAATAAAGATCTTCATAGATCGACTATTCGAGATCCTATGCCTGTATGCGCGGTACAACATGATCACAGACCTCGATCGAAGAGCTTTGATGGACGTTGTCGTTCAGATTATTATCAATCCGACAGAGGTTTTTATAACTTCCGTCGTCATCGCTCTCCTTCGAATTCATATCGACGAGGTTATAGAGGATATTCACCTCATGATCGCGGGTATCACAGAGGCAGGGATTATGATGGTTCACATCAAAAAGGATACTATAAGCAAAGATCATCTTATGGTAGAGATGCCAGGAAGGATGACTCTACTGATTTTTATTATAGCAATAAAAAGTCAGTCAATAATAACAAAGGTAATGCCAGATCTCCGTCTAGAGACAAAAAATAAACACAGACATGCAAATAGTTGCAGTGTTAAAAAGGAAAAAGGTAATGATGATAATGATCATGCGAACGCATGTATGGTAATGAATGATACATGTTATGAGTGTCAGTCGAAAAACAGATTAAAATCTACAATTACACTTGATTGTTGTCATTGTATGCCAACAATGTCGGCATGCGTAAATGTTGGTTATCTTACATTTCATCCCGGAATATTGGATGGTAAGGTAGTGAGAGTTTTACGGGACACAGGGTCTTCAACGATAGGCATTAAGCACTCGCTTATCGAGCCCTCTGCTTTTACAGGCAAATCAGTTAAGTGTGTCACATTTGGTGGGAATATAGAAACTTTCCCTGTGGCACGAGTATACATTGATACTCCTTTTTACACAGGCACTGTCTATGCCTGCGGTTTGAGAGCACCCATAACTGAAATTATAATAGGAAACATACCAGGAGTTAAAGATTGCACTCCTGAGGAGATTGCAATGTGGGTTGAATCTCACCCACAGGTGGCAAATGCTGTTGTAACAAGAGCACAACAGTTAGCTACGGATATGGCTACACCACCTTTTCCTATAATAGATACAATTATGTCTCAAGTTGGCACTGTTTCACCTTCTGTTTTTGCAGAAAAACAGAAGAGTGACCCAACTTTACAAGGATTGTTTAGCCGAGCAGAACAAAAAACTATTAAATACACAAGAGGGGCTAAACAATGGTTCAAGATAAATAAATCAATACTCACTAGATATTATGATGATGGCAAAACAATTATACATCAAGTGATAGTACCTAAAGAATACAGACCATTGGTCCTACAAACAGGTCATGACTCCCCTATGGCAGGGCATATGGGGATCAAAAGAACATTGTTTCGTGTTACGTCACAATTTTATTGGCCTGGGGGTAATAAAGATACAAAGTTATACTGCAAATCATTTACAACATGCCAAGGTATAGCACGTAAGGGCAGGTTCCATACGGCACCCTTACAGATTACGGATGTGCCTGAGAGACCTTTCAAAAAGATAGCAGTAGATATAGTGGGTCCGTTATCAATTGTTTCAAATAATGGATTTCGTTATATTTTAACTTGCGTAGATCTTTGCACGCGTTGGCCAGAGGCCATACCGTTGAAAACCATCACAACTGCATCTGTGTCTGATGCATTATTTTCGATATTTTGTCGAATCGGTTTTCCGGAAGAGATTTTGTCAGATCAAGGATCACAATTTACTTCCAACATTATGAGGGATTTAGAATCCATGCTATCTGTTCACCACTCGTTTTGTAGTGCGTATAGGCCTCAATCAAACGGTGTGTGCGAGCGCTACAATAGCACTCTAAAACAGATGTTATCTAAGATAACTGAAGAATGCCCTCGTGAATGGGATCGGCTTCTGCCGGCGGCCCTCTTCGCTTTTCGTGAAGTGCCCCACGAGAACACGGGGTGGTCTCCGTTCGAATTGGTTTATGGTTCGAATCCGCGCGGACCAATGATGATACTCAAAGATTTGTTGATTGGAGCATCAATTGATACAGCCACTCGAAACAGCTACGAGTTAGTGATTGATCTCCGACAACGAATCATCGATGCGTGCACTTATGCATCCCAGAGTATAAAATCAGCCACTCAACGATCACGATTATTACATAATCAAAAGAGAATATTAAGATCATTCAAACCAGGGGAAAAAGTTTGGTTGTTGCTACCTCATAACGATAACAAATTACTGATATCATGGCAAGGTCCATTTGATATTATCAAACAAGTCACAGATGTTGACTACTCAGTAAACGTTAGAGGTAAAATCAAAACCTTCCACGTCAACATGCTAAAATTAGCAGTTGAAAGACCACAGGAATTAATTCCTGTCATTAACTCTATTGATGATTCTTCACATCATACTGCTTCTTTTGCAGTTGTTCATGAAGAAGATACTACTTCGTCTATCCCTTTACAATTTCAACTACCTTCTTTGCAATCATCGGAATCTTGGAAAGACGTGACTATTTCTTCGTCACTATCTTCGTCACAACAAGATCAAGTTCGGGATATTCTCATTTCTTTCAATGATGTTCTCACCGACCTTCCAGGTCAGACATCGCTTATATCCCATGATATTACTCTTACTGATTATAAACCTATCAAACTCAGACCCTATCCTATATCTTTACACCACAAAGATAGGGTAGAAAAAGAGTTAAAGGAGATGATACGTTTAGGTGTGATATCTCCTTCGGAATCACCATATGCATTCCCAATGGTGATTGTTAAAAAGAAGGATGATTCTTTACGCATTTGTATTGATTTTAGGCGATTGAACAAAATTACAATCACAGACGGTGAGCCTATGCCACTTTTAGATGATCTTTTGTCAGAATTATCTAATGCTACCTTCTTTAGCAAACTAGATCTCTCTAAAGGCTACTGGCAAATTCCTCTTGCCGAAAATGCCAAACCTTACACAGCTTTCACAACTCCTTTTGGGCTCTACCAATGGAATTATATGTGTTTTGGGTTGGTAAATGCGCCAGCGACGTTTGTGCGCATGATGCGCCGCCTTCTTGGCGATCGTAAAGATGTCATCACGTACATCGATGACATCTGCCTATTTCATGACTCGTGGGAAGACCATATTGATGGTTTAACTTCCCTTCTACATACGTTACGTATGCATGGTTTGACTGTGCGACCTTCAAAGGTCCAAATAGGTTGTCAGGAAATTTCTTTTCTTGGTCACCGAATAGGTAACCACAAACTGTATCCTGACGACAATACAGTCAAAAGAATTCTTGAGATTTCTACCCCTTCTACTAAGAAACAAGTTAGAAGCCTTTTAGGCCTAATAAACTATTACCATAAGTTCATCCCGCATTTCGCACAACTATCTACACCTTTGTCCGCACTGTTGACCAAAGGTAGTCCTAATAAGGTACGTTGGGACAAAGATTGCGAAAGCGCTTTGGTAACAATTAAGAAATTATTTAGCAATGCACCTATTTTGTTATTACCGAATATACGTATTCCATTCATACTCCAATCAGATGTCTCGAGCTACTCCATGGGTGGTTGTTTGCTGCAATGTTACAAGGAAACACTCCATCCATGTTTCTATGTGTCGAGGAAACTGACTCCAGCTGAACAGAAGTATGCGACAGGTGAACGTGAGCTCCTGTCTATGGTCTGGTGCCTGGAGAAGCTGTCAAGATATCTCATCGGCACGCACTTTTACATTATGACAGACCATAGTCCTCTTACTTACATAACAGCTAGAACAATGCGTAACGCTAGAATACACAGATGGTATTTGTTAATTCAAGAATTTTCATTTACAATTCTGCCTATTGCTGGCTCAGACAATAACTTGGCAGATCTTTTATCGCGCAACGTCTTTGAGAAGAAATTGAATTAACTCTTTAGTCACCATGTTGACAAGTGCTATTATTAATGTCATAAAATTTAATGTGTCTACTTAATGATTATCATACTTATAAGTAGGTAGTACTAATATTGATATGTTTGGGAGACGGGCGTCTTCTCCATCACTATCATCCGTGCCACAAGTGTCACGTTTGGAAGTGAGGGGGATGATGTTGAGGATTGCTTCATGTCTGCAGCATGGCGCATTCCTCAAATGATTATATCTCCGCGACTGATGTCGATGATTGTTTCATGCTTACAGACATTTGGATTTGTGCTCGATCCGAATGGCTGTATCATGGAACACCTCAAACGAATAGAGATATATCTCATCGACCGATGTCGATGATTGTTGCATGTGTGCAAGCATTTGAGTTTGGCCAACTCGGATTGCTGCACCGTGGAACATCGCAATTGAATATATATTAACGACGTAGTATGCATATCTCTATGCATGACGCGTGTGTCTTTGTAAGGACATTCGACTTGTGGGTTTTGACCCGAACGGCAGTGTGTTTTAGAAGTGTGGCCATTGCCACTTATATTGTGTGGTATAACCACTGGAAAGTGTGTGGCGTAGTCCACTTTTTAATTGTGTGGCTGGGAAGCCATTTGAGCAGTGTATTTCTTGAACCAAACGTAAGTCGTAGTAGGAATAACGCAGTTTGCATAATTATGGCAGATTAGCCTGGCGTGGTATGCCAAAGGAACATTATGTTACTAGCAATAGCGTAAGACTAGTATAGATGGATATTGTACAGCTAGCGGCAAGCGTAAGCCTAGTGTAACGGATATTAAACGACTAGCAGTAGACGTAAGCCTAGCATAATAAGTGTATTGCTGACTAGCAGGATAGTTAAGTCTAGTTAGCCTCTGAATTTATGCCAAAGGACATTGGCCGTTAAAAAGGAACTGACCTCTAACCAGGACTCTAGATAGAGATTGTGAACATGTGCTTATGAAATAATGAGAACTCTTACAGATCGTACATGAATGTGATGTGACTTTTGTTCCCATGTAGTTGGTGTCTGCTCATGGTATGAAATAACTAATTAAATATTTTGAGTCGTCAAAATCACAGTGTTATCAACTATCGTATTCGGAGTTGAGTTAAATGCTATTCATCCTCAACTGATCATGACCAGTGATGATTAATGTCTTAACACGCTGCATCTCACACTGCCAATATAATTAATAAGACAAGAGACTAATACAGGTCAGTCAAGGGTCGAATTTAATATGAAGAGATGTGCGTTTTATCAACAGGCGCGAAATTTAGTTGTTAGCCTGGAACGCACAATGAAAAGACTGCAACTTTAATGGGAAAACATGGGACTTGACGTTACCGGTAAGGCAGTTCTTTAATAAGAGAATACTACAAAGTTTACAAAAGTTTCGTAAACTGACAGAAATAATACTGTGATAAAAAAAAAAAAAAAAAAAAAAAAAAAAAAAAACGGAATGATTAAATACAAAGCCAGCAGCAACTTTACCGCAATTTATTTTCGGAAGAACTAGAACAAGCATTTTCTTAGAATATAAAATACCTTAATATATTTTAGAAGGGTTGAGCCAAATCTAAGACCCTCCATTTTAACTCATTGCAATTTAGAGCGTTTTCTCATTCCGTTCATATCTTTATGTGAGCTCAGGGCGATGTTATGAAACACGACGCCATATTAAACTCTGGTTCCAACCTTGCAAATATGCGAATAGTGACCCCTAGGGGTTAACAGCATCTACTTGTCTTTTTGAGAAGAAAAGTAAACAAGAGACCACTAGTCAGTGGCGGTTCCAGGGGGTTGTCATTGGGGGTGCTGCACTGTTCATTCATTTAAAATACTATACATAACACTCACAAATTGTGACCACCACATGAAATATCAACCCAGATACAAATGATTAGTGTCTTATCTCATCTAAAATCTGTCAAGCAGTTCTGAAAAGTTATTTTAAAAGTTTACTGCAACTAGGAGTAATCATTGTCAGTCGTAGCAGCTTCCCGAGTCTCAAACAGGTTATATAAACATGTATGCTGCTATTTCTCGTGTTTAAAATTTTCATTGTAACTTCCCTTTAATTTGCTCATTGCACTTGAGCTGTGTTCGGCTGCAGCTCCAGATAAAAAATTCAAACCAATCGTAGTTCGCCTCTAGCTGTGTGTTTGACAAGCATTCGCTTATAAGAGGTCAAGGTCACTTGAGCTGTAATAGTTGGCAGCGCTTTTCCCAATACGGTGTTGGATAATTTTTTTGTTTTTTTGTTTTTTGTATTTAACCCTTCCGGTGTAACCTCAGTTGTTCAGTCTGTCCGGATTATGTTTTATAATGTAGTAGAGACAGTATGCAGTCCTTTTTTTTACAGGGGGTGCTGCAGCTCAACAGCTCATTAAAGAAAGCCGCCACTGCCACTAGTGCATCTCTAATGATCCTATTTTAAAATTATCGAGCCGATATTTCGTGCTTGGGTTGTACGTTCTAACACCGTCTCGTTCATTGAAAAGAAATTGATTGTGAATGTCGAAGGAATATGTTCTCGTGGGTCGATTTTGCAGTTTGTTTATACAGACGCGGTTCGTCCCGATTACTTTAAGGTAGACAAACAAATGTGTTTGTATATGAATTGTAATTTAATTTCTGAATATTTTTTAACATGTATTTATTTACGAGATGACAGGCAAACGTAATTAGATGTGCACGAAGAACAGAGCGTTTACAGAACTTGGCGACAGTTGTAAATCATCTTCATCAACAATTACCTTTTCACTCCCGACGGAGGATATAGCCAGCATTGTAGCTGACTGCCCTGTAGGAAGCCTACACCAAATAATTACTCTGCTCTTTCAGCAGTGATTTCGATAATAGTTTTTTTACATGACGCGATTTCCAGGCCCATGCGCAACCTAATACAGTATTCTACTTCCCTGACGACATGTGTGAAGGAAGAGAAGACTTTTTCTTTTTGTATCTCTCAGAGACACCCCTTGAAACCAGAGCCGACCCTTGGGAATTTTGAAGGTACTGCGCCCCGCCACCCCCTGCTCCCTGCTTAACTGCATTGTCCTTTTACGAGAATTAGTTTCTTGCGAGTTAAATCACACTGTTATCTCCACAAGTGATGATTATTGTATCATTTTATAAAAATATAATACTCGTAATGTTTTTACATTCTTATGGAGGTTTTTTTTTTTTTTTTAAAAATTCATGTAGAATTACAAGTTAGTTAGTTGCTTATCCTTTACAGGACGTGGCAATCAACCCCAGCTTTTATTGGCTGTTTGTGATTTTTCTAGGCAATTTTTTCATACAGTGGTTTGCCATTGCTTTCTGAACAGTACGGCGCTTATACCATTGTTAAAAATCCACACAAAGCGATCTGCTACCAAACCGCACACTGTTTTTATTTTTAAACAAAAATACTATAGAGATAAAGTAATCAAGAAGCGTAAATTTAAGAAATGAAATCATTGTAAAAACATAGAAATATTACGTACTTTAAACTCATAAATAGTCTCATTTCAACGGTTGCAACCCACAAAAGCCATCTCCAAACCTCAGAAATGAAGTATCTGAGAAAGGTGGTTGAAATAACAAGTAGAGAGGTGGTCCGCAACCAGACGATACGGCAAAGCCTCAAAACCCAGCCCCTACAGACCCAAGTAGAATAGTCCCAACTACGATGGTTTGGCCATGTCTGCAGAACAGGAGAAGATCTGCTACCACGACAAGTATGCGAAACTAAAATCCAGGGATCCAGACCTCCAGGACGACCCAGAATCCACTGGGAGGACAACTTTAGATAATCTCTGAAGGACCAAGGACTAGATTGGACCCAGAACAAGAGGAAGACAGCTGATAGGATAGTATGGCGCTCTCTCTCTCTCTCTCTCTCTCTCTCTCTCTCTCTCTCTCTCTCTCTCTCTCTCTCTCTCTCTCTGGCAAACCTCTAAAAAATTGTTATTTTGACGTTTCTCCTAAGAGCCAGCTTTGACTGGAACTACACGTGTGCGACAGTTTGAAAGGTAATGAGAAAAATGAAACAGGGTAAAACACGGAAGAAATATGTGAGATGGCGTGAAAAGACGAACTGGGAAAGCAGCGAGTACCTGAACTATTTGGAATGTTCCACAGAGAGACTTCGTCAAAGTCACGAGGTACCACATACTAGGTGTGTTATTTAGGTCCCAAAAATGCCGTATAGTAACCATAGATGTGTCCGATGTAGGTTCCCGCGTGTCTCTGATGAGACACAGAATGAACAGGGTTACAGCTTCAGCATGCATGTAGCACCAGGCGACTAATATGGTGGTTGGCTAACCTCACCATAGTAAAACAAGTTGCTACAGAGGCTACTGCTGCAGGAGCATGTGAATAAATATTACATGTTTCCTACAAAATGGACCGTCTGGAGTGGTGGCTCCATGCTGCGTAACGTGCTATATATATATATATATATATATATATATATATATATATATATATATATATATATATATATATATATATATATATATATATATATATATATATATATATGCCCCCGTGGGGCAAAAGGAATGCCGGGCCCCAATCCTCGAAAGTCGTGTAACCAGGACTACTGGTGATAGCCTGTTTCTTCCTGGAGAGCTATAAGTCGAAAAACAAGGGGGAATTTCCTCCAAGACTGCCGACTCCACAATAGCAGCAGATCGACATTATGGCCTCCGCCAACCCGTTTGAAAGAAAAACCGTATGTCAGCGAGAGAAGCCTGAGATAGACTGCTAACTGTATGAGAGAAGTAGACACGAAAGAAGAGGAAAAAGAAACATAAATGTTAGAAATCTCCAGCCCTGGAATCGCAGACGATGTTAACAAAATGTCTATCTGTCTGTCTGGCCCTGAAGACCCGCAATTCAGTTAAGATCGCTTGCTGGATTCACTAGCAACTGACAGTCATAACTGGAAATATTAACCCCTGATTGCTGGTTTGTTATGTCCAGACCACTCAAGTCATTCTTGTTAGTACTGGGCAAAGATTCGAGCTTGGTGTCGAGGGTCATGGACTGGGAAGGAGAAAAACTGTAATGCTGATGTTTTATTTGATGTCTTCACTTCTTGAACTGTCTTCTTTTAGGTCATTGAAGCTTTCAACTTAACAATTGTTTCATATCGGTTTCACTGGGTGTTTTGCTCTGATGACGGTGTGTGTTAATGATACGTTTTCTTCTTCTTCTTCCTCGTTCGCCCTGAAAAGGACGGTGGTTGCGTTGTGTCTGTTTACGCCGTAGCTGTGATATCTGCACCTTTCGGTCGACACATCCGACTTCAGCATGGCATTTTTTGGGACCGGGTTTGCCTTCCCTCTTCGATCCGTACTCGCTCAGCCAGACTGCACTGCTGCAGACTGTTTCCAGGACCACCACGTGGAGGTGGAGTACGGTTTTGGTCAGCTCTGGTTCGCTGACCCTGATGCAAGCAGTCAAGCTATGGGTCGCTGACTGCATTCTCTATTGCTGCATCTTTTGGTACCTTTTGATACATTTGACTGTTTAGTTTTTTTTTTTTTTTTTTTTTTTTTTACAAATTTAAGTTTTAAAACCAAAAATTCCGCCTAACATGTTAACGTTTAGTTCCTGGGTTGTTCCAAAAGACAATGAATGAATACGACTACTAAGCCCTCAGGCATGTCGTATAAGCCAACTAACATGAGATTGTGCATGAGCTGGCAAGCTCATCATATAAAACTAACTGCTACATACACCACCGCTGCAGGAGCATTTGGCTGCTTGATATTGGCTCCCTGCAAGAACGCCAGCTGCAGTGGTGACTCCATGCTCTGTATGGGACGAAAAGGAAATTGATGATGATGAACAATAGATACAGCATTCTGTCTGAGGAGTACCGCCGGATATAAGGAATGCGGGGGGGGGGGGGGGGGTCCTCGAATGGGATACAGACTTAAAAAGAACCAGACAAGCACCAGTGGAACAAAAGATGAGAAGAAGACGTTGGAGATGGATAAGACACAAACGCTGAGGAAACCCGTTGATAACATTACAAGGCAGTCTTAGCTCTGGAATACCCAATGTAAGAGAGACAGAGGAAGACCACGAAACACACGGAGAAGAGAACTGGAGAAAGACATGATAGAGATGAAGAAAATATGGAAAGACCTTGAACTGATGGCACGTGACAGGAAGACTTGGCACAAGTTTGTTGCAGGTCTTTGCTCCTTTGGAAACTGAATGATGAAGATGAACATGTGACTGGACAGCACGTGGTAGCTTGGCGTGAACTTATTTAAGGCCTATGCTTTACAGGGGGTTGAACGAGAAAAGTGATGATGCTTTGTGAGAGCAGGGATATACGTGATGATAGTTGGGAAGAACCCAGAAAATGACAATAAAGAAACAGTTTCAGGACCATATTTAATGGAAAGTTTTGATTGCCTACGCCATTGGGCAGAGCAGTTGATGCCTCTAACCTAATATTATAACACGCCAGAAAGAAACGCAACACCACAACAATTTTTTTTTTTAAATCAACAACCTCCAAACTGAAATGAAATAAGAGTGAACGACAACATAGTTAACAACCGCGATAGAAGATGCTACAATCTAATTCTAGGCTGGGGATTATTTCTCTCTTGTAATGACCACATTTTTTGGCGTTCTGTCGTGTTCAAGTCCCCGCCTTCGGAGACATTTTGAAAGCTTTGAAGGCAGACCTTAAAAATATAGCTATCCCGTTTCTGGTGTCTGATTAATCTTTTTAAAACAGTGACATCAGATTGAGGTTTTAATATCTGCTTGTGCAATCTTGTCCCTCCTCCTCCTGTCTCCTTGTCGCTCCTAGCGGTGGAGCATTGTCGTACCGATAGGTTGTGAGTTATTTTTTGGTCCCGTTTGAGTAGAGTGGATGGTGATAAGTACGTGAAAAAAGGTGTGAGAAATAGATTTCACGGGCGAATAGCTTAAGGAGAAGATATGTCTCTGGAATGCGTAAGTTTCTCTATTCCAGCCTATCTATACGACTATAATTTAGTATAAGACAACCTTGCCCTCCTCATACATATAAATATAGTTTAACTACACACACACAGCTATGTGACAACAATACACACACACGTGAAAAACTACGGTTTATTGGGTATGGGTAGGACCAACACACAAAGTTAAGTTTCTTTTGTTGTTTATTATCATTTAAACTTGACAACATCAATCATCTAAAGAAAGATCAAAATAAAATCAGATTTACATACATATGAAAATAAGAGAATAAATGCACCCTCCCACTATTGAGAAAGGAACCCAAAAAGTTAATAACTTAAAGGTCAAAGCTTAACACTATGTTACAGAATAGACAGTAAAGAACAAGTTCTTACTATATGCTACCCAGTAAAGTAAACAAGTTTAAGCAAAATCCAATGTTGGTAAAGTTGCTGTAACAAAGAAAAATATTCACTCTCTCTGTCATACAGTGGCCACTCAATCACGCTTACCTACTCTTGGTGATATCCCTTGGAAATACAATTATCCTGAATATACAAAATGCCAGGTTTTTTATGTCCCAAATTGGTCCCAGTCCGTCCTCTAACAAATCCAGACTAGCGAGGTGAACGCCAAATCTGGTGTGGGTTTTTTCCTGGATAAACAAATGTCACCGCGAATAGTTAGTGTAGCGAAACGTGCTCTTGAGGTTCACAGTTAAAAAGGAGGAAAATACTTCCAATATTGGGAAACATCTGGTTGCTAAAAATGTTACAAATGATGATGATGATAATCTTATCGGCTGACTTTATGGAGAGTGCCGATTCTCAAACAGCGTAACTTTCTGGATAAATCCTCTTAATACGACTGTCATAAGTTGGGAGGATAAGTGTTCTTTTGTATACCGCAGTGGGCTAGTAAAATTGGAATAAATATTGCTGGGTTTTGTCAGTCCAGTTAAAATTTACAAGTTAAAATGTTTCTCATGTATCTTTGGCAAGTCCTTGCTCACAAATGAGATTGGTGACGCACAAGCCAAAAAACGACATCATTAACCTCCTCAGTAAAATGAAGAAAAAACTGCGGGACGCCCTTGATCAAGTCAGAAAATCATAATGAAAGATCCCCACGAATGCTACTGTTGCGTAACAAAATGTGTTGCGTAAGTAAATGTGTTGTTGCGTATAAATGTTCCGTGGATGATGTCACATTTGCCACACAATGTTGAGGGTGTTATATTTCATCTGCTTTCCAAAGGTATGATAATACTGGCACTTGCAGAGTGGTGTATCACCCTCAGACACCAGGGATGATGAGGCAGAGTAACATGGTGTCTTTAGTCTGGTTTAAGTGTGTGACGTAAGGATAGAGTCAGATAGCTACAGTATCATACATGGACGTCACATCAGACCATACAACGTAGAAAGTCAATAAAGCTTTTAACAGCAGTGATGTTTTTTTGGCAATATATATTGTGTACGCCACAATGACAAGATGCATGGACATCGTTATGCAGAAACATCACAGGTATAGTACAACAGTCATTGTATCATCGACGTAGTCAATTCAACAGGAACAGCAGACAGCATCAAAATAATGTACATCATATGCCTTTTAGGATATCGTAATCAGCTGTACATGTAGTCAGGTAGTAAACTTCCCCTTTCCATAAGAGCTAGTAGATATCAACTAGGAGATTAAATCTAGTCTCCTATATTCGACCTCAACAAGACAGGCATGTCTTTTGAGCGTCACATTATCGTCCTCTATGTTCCTTAAACAGCAAAGGTATCAAACCTAGATCCATCAATAAAGTTCAGGAAGCAAATGGTCCTAAGGACAGGCATCAATCGATGCGTGACAATATAAGTGGATCGTGAGCTGAGCAAACTTGTCATATCATAGACTCTATAATGAGGCAGGCTAGGCAAAATTCAACATCACAAGATGGCGATAAAGTTACTCGGCAAAAATATTCAATTACCTGTTCATCAGGAATTAAATCACATAAATCACATATGCCTCCTGTAGTGAAATTGACAGAGATACAACGGTAAAATACCTCCAAGGATAACATATAAGGATAAAAAACATAATGCGTAGGCTGCTGATGTACATGATCGCCTAGACCGCGGGTCATCACCCTCCATAAAAATTGACTTGCTAGACAGGAGGGGAACGGAGAAAAGTCACGTTTCCCAAGTTGACATAAAAAGTAAGCAACTCGACAGAAGGGACCATAGATATGTTACGCCACAGTCATTTATTGGACGCTTTTGCGCGATACCAAGCCCTTGATTTGAATTCAGCGGCTAAACGAAGATATTAGGAATATTACAAAAATTAAAAAGTACTTTTTTCTTAATATTAATGTTAGGAATATAAAAATTAGTTGGCCGGATGGCCTATTCTGAGCAGTGAACTAATATGTTCTTAATTTTACAGACGGATAGATAATATTGAAGATAATGACAAAAGACAGTGTAGTTTACATCATCGACAGACTGTATTGAATCTAAAAGTGTCGCTATTTTGCACAAAAAAAACACGACCTCGAGACGCAGGTGTTCAAATCTACTTGGTATGGAGGAGAGGGGATATTGTGGTGGCTGTGTCTAAAAATAACTTTTAACGACAAAATTTTGGAGGGGAGAGAAAGGTTGGTTCAAAAATCAAGTACATTTTGTAGAAAAAAAGTAGAGACGGACAGACTAACAGATAAACATCCATACTTGACTGAAGCATGACTGAAATGACTTTAGTGTAGGAAATTTGAATTTAAAATAAACCTAGGCAGTGATTGGCCACAGACAAGCATATTGTCGGCGCTTAGACGCGGATTTGGGGTCATTTCTCAATAGTTGTTCAGTGATAGACACAGATTTTAAAGTGTGGTGATTTCCATATGAAAGAAAGTGTAAGAAGTTTAGGGACGCCATACTATAGCCAGCAGCTCAGCTGAGTTTTGCTAGCAATTCTGTGTTATTTATTCATAATCTGGTAAGATTGAAATTATTTCCTTATATATTTTGAATATTGTTTCATGTTCGAGTGATTTGATACTGCCATATCGAAATCTAGCCTTACAAACAAGTAGGGATTTGCTCTAGACCCCCCGCCCAAGTCAGGGTCTAGGGACCAACAATGTACATAAACTCCAGCAAGGGTTAGGCAAGACAGATCAAGTGTTGAGAATAATGAAACATATTACCTATCCTCTTTTAGGGCAGACAACTAATAAATATTTTTCAGAATCTATAGTCTGGGAGGATCTATCTGATGTAAACCCACCATGGTAAATGTGCTGTTTGGTCAGAGAGATCTGACCTGTCTGTATGATGTGGTTGTTGTGTCAGTGTTGTGTCCAGACGTGGGTAGAGAATAGATTTTGACACATGGCCCATACTTTGATTGCAGAGCTGTGAGTTTCTGTTGTCAACCAAGCAGTGTCTATTCAGTTGGTGACTTTACTCGAGTGTATCTGTGCAGTACTTGTGACAGAGACCACCATTATTGCCCGCCAGCACGGAGAGGTGGGACCACAAGATTTCAGCACCAGAGCTACAACTACAAGATGAGTGAGCCTCTGGTCTGCTGGACATTCACCAACACCGTTTAGTTACTAATACCCCATAAAAATTCCCACCATTTTCTGGACACTGTGTAGTCAATATAGACAGGTGTGATGAGGCCACCCCAACAGCACAAACATTAACTATCCTCCCAAGTAGATGACTACTAGAACATTTTAATAAAACTAACTAGTATAGTACATATATATGTACACTATTGCATTTATGATATAATATTCCATGCATTTCTTTCATAATCTCTAAATCCTTTTAAGTTCTGGTCAACCTAAAAAATTGATCCAGAACAAAATAAATGTAATATAATTTTATCAAAAAATTTTACACACGTGAGTTAGTTCAGTGTATTTTAACATTTGTTAATATTATTAGTCTTCTTAAATATCTGTGGGTGTATTTATAAACTATCACACCACACTACATATCATTACCCTAGACACTTTACGTAGCCACATTCATTAAAAAAAAAAATTAAGTGTGAGGTCGTAGTGGTAGCAAGAAAGGCCTTCTGACAATTCTCAACTACATTTTATCTCAGGAGCCTTCACAGCTGGCCTCATACAATTACATTTAGTAATATCACCATCATACAATACCATCAACACCACTACATAAATTGGGGGCTCGTCCGGGATAATTAGCCCAACAGTAATATTAGGATCTCCTGGTGGGAGAAATAAAAGTAGGGAAATAAATTGTAAAATTCCCTTTAAAATTAAAAGTGTCCCTGCAGATAAAAGTTGGTGAATCTTCACAGCCAGTAATAATTAATTAGTTAACTGGTTAGTTAGAATTAGTTAGACTATAGTCATAAGAAGTACTTAGTGTATTTACGGGTTAGAGATTTAGCTTGTATATTATTATATTGTCAAAAAAGTATGGCGGAGCTGGCAAAATTTAGATCAGCTGCTGTGCTCACCGCGAAGGAGATGGGAATGGATGGTCAAATTTTAATTCAATATGTAACGGCTGAATGTGATAAATATATTGAAAGGGAAGATAGAAAGTTAGCTGAAGAAAAGAGGTTACAAATTGAGGCTGAGATTAAGAGGCTGCAGATTGAGGCAGAAGAAAAACGACAGCAAAGGGAGGCAGAAGAAAAACGACAGCAAAGGGAGGCAGAAGAAAAAAGGTTGACTGCCGAAAGGGAGGCAGAAGATAGAAGGTTGCAGAGGGAGCACGAATTACGACTAAGGGAGCTGGAATTACAAGGCCCGGCTCCTGAAAATGGTGCCAGCCCTTTTGCCTCAGATGCTACGCCTAGTCTGGGAGCCTCAAACTCAGCTATGGGGTTTCATTTAGACCATTTTGTTGAAAAAGACGATGACATAGAGGGGTACCTAGGACGTTTTGAGTTATTAGCTACTACATATGGGTTAGAGAGAGAGAGAGGTGGAGCTTAAAGCTATCACAGGGATTGAGAGGTACTTCTTATGAAGTATTTGCCAAAATGAACAGGGAAGACCAAGACAATTATGACATGTTAAAGCAGGCTTTGTTATTAAGGTACGAGAAGAATGGTGAATTTTATCGTAAGAAATTTAGAAATGCCAAACTGTTGTCTGGGGAGACATACCACCAATTCTCTGCTAGACTAGAAACCTATTTGGAGAAATGGACGGCTCTGGGGAAGACCCAAGATCTTAAAGAAATGATCATGATTGAGCAATTGAGAGAGTCCATGGCTCCAGACATGAGAAAATTTCTCATGGAACAAGGTGCAGAGAAGTTGGGGGAAATTTTAAATGTTGCTGAGAGGTATCAGGCAGCCCAGGCAGAGGTAAGTGGTGCTAAGAAGAAGCACATAGACAATTTTAAAGCTCCACAGCAATTTAATAAATTTGATAATAGAGAGCAGGGAAATAAAGGTAGGACAAACTTTGAGCGGCCAAGAAATGACTATCGCGACAGAAACTCACAGTTCAATGACCAAAAGTTCAATGAAAGAAAACCGTTGAACCAAGGAAAAAGATGGTGTAAATGGTGCAAGAAGGATAACCATAACACCGAATTTTGTAGAAGGAAACCTTCAAACATTGCTGCAATGAAGTCGGGGACGCAAAGATTAAAGGGTAATCCTAATGGACAACGGGAACCTTATCACCCCCCAGTTTGTGAGGATGTTATTTGTAATGGGGTCACCATAAGGTGCCTTTATGATACAGGTTTGGATTATGATTCAGTTGTGAAGTCTAGCCTAGTGGACCCAAGTCAGTATACCACAGAAACAGTGGAAATACAAGGGGCGACTAAGGACATACCACTCATGACACTTCCCATCGCAAGGATAACGGTGAAAACTCGCTATGTGGAAGGAGAAATCAGAGCAGCAGTGATAGATGAACCAATCTACCCTCTGATATTGGGGTGTAGATACGTCTTCTTGGGGAATCCCGAGAAACCTGTGATCATGGCGACAGTGCAGACCAGGTCACAGAAGAAGGAGGAAGAAGGTGAACCTATAAATGCTCATCCAGAGGAGATGAGGAAGGCGCAGGCTGAGGATAGGACACTCAAGCCCTGTTTTAAAAAATTGCCCAAATGCCACACACCTCCGAGCAAGGGGGAATATTTCATGAAGAACAAACTCTTATACAGGAAGGCCGGAACTGGAACAAATGGTCACAACCAGCTGGTTCTTCCCACTTCATATAGAGATAAAGTGATGGAACTCGGGCATGCGATTCCCTTCAGTGGTCACATGGGGATCAGCGCCACAGGACAGCGTATAGCTTGTCATTACTTCTGGCCAGGGATAACGGAGGATATAAAAAGATATGTCAAATCCTGCCCAGAATGTCAAAGGGTAGCTCCAAAGCACTGGACTGCTCCTGCAACTCTAGGGGAAATGCCCATAGTGGGAACACCTTTTGAGAGGGTTGCAGTGGATATTGTAGGACCTCTCACTCGGACCAAGAGGAGGAACAGTTACATCCTTACTCTGGTGGACACTTGTTCTATGTGGGGAGAGGCGGTAGCCCTGCCATCAATTGATTCAAAACATGTAGCAGAGGCACTACTTACAATATTTACCCGATTAGGATTCCCGCATCAAATCTTGACGGATAATGGTTCTCAGTTCAAGGGGAAACTAACGGAAGAAGTTTTTAAGCTATTTCAAGCCAGGCACTTTCATTGTAGTCCGTACCATCCACAAGGGAACGGCCAGGTAGAGAGGTTCAATGGGACTCTCATTTCTATCCTGAGAAAGCTGGCACACGAAAAACCGGATCTGTGGGATCAATTCCTGCCCGCCGCATTGTTTGCGTATCGGGAGGTACCACATAGTTCAACCGGGATGGCTCCCGCAACTCTGCTATTTGGGAGGCCAATAAAAGGTCCATTAGAGGCTTTATTAAGGACCTGGACAGATGAGAAGGCGGAAGAGACTGTTACCTCATCTTATCAATATGTGAACGAACTGACCAATCGTTTGAAAGCTGGATGGAAACTGGCAAATGATAATTTGAAACAAGCCAGGAAGAAACATGCAGCATATTTTAATAGGAAGGCAAAGGACAGGGAACTGGCAGTCGGAGAGAAGGTGCTGCTTCTACTACCGGGAAGCCAGAATAAATTACAAATTGGTTGGCAAGGTCCATATACGGTTCTAGAGAAGGTGTCTAGAACAAACTATAAAATTGACAAAAAGGGGAAGGAAAAAGTTTATCATGTAAACCTGTTAAAGAAGTATCTGGACAGACCACTCCAGGAAAGCACCCCCTTATTGACCTTGGCTATTGCAACCCAGATGCAAAAAGAACCACTCACCTCACATGAATACCCATTACATCCTTGTGAAACAGCAGCACAGGTAAAAGTCAGTAAGCACCTGACTAAAAACCAGAGGGAGAGAGTTCAACAGGTTCTGGAGGAACATACAGATGTATTAACAGATAAACCAGGCCATACAAATTTGCTACAGTATGACATGAAACTGGTAGACTCAAACCCAATCTGTATGAGAGCCAATTCTATTCCGTTCGCGAAGGAGAAGGCATTGAAGGAAGAAATAGAGTATTTGTTGAAGGAGGGGATTATTTCGCACAGTGAATCATCTTTTAGTTCTAGTGTCGTTTTGTTGAGAAAACCGTCTGGGGAACACAGATTGTGCATAGATTACAGGAAACTGAATGCTGTCACAGAAGGACAAGTGGATCCATTACCAGACACAAAACAGTTATTTGCCAGACTGAACAAGGCAAAATACTTTTCAAAGGTGGATCTTAGTAAAGGCTATTACCAGATCCCAGTGAAGCCTGAAGTGAGACCTTATTTGGCTTTTAGCACTTCGGATGGACATTATGAATTCAATATGCTACCATTCGGACTGAAAAATGCTCCGAGTGTGTTTTCAAGGATGATGCGCAAATTGTTGGATCCCCTGAATAACCCATGTATCACAAATTTCATGGATGATATTCTCGTCGCCACCGAGACATTTGAAGAACACATTGAAGCTCTGGAGATGTTTTTTGATAGACTTCGGGAGGCGAACTTAACTGCTAGGCCAACAAAATGTTGTATTGGATGCAAAGAGTTGGAATTCTTGGGACACACTGTATATCAGGGTAATATGACCCCTGATCCTAAGAACTTGGAAAAACTGCAGAGAGCACCTAGGCCACAAACAAAAAAGGACGTGCGATCATTCGTGTCGTTATGCGGATTTTATCAGAAATACATCAAAAATTTTAACGCTATTTGTGCTCCTCTGACTGATCTGACTCGCAAGGGACTTCCAGATAAAATTATTTGGACTGCACAATGTGAACTAGCGTTCCAAGAGTTAAAGGAAAAACTCACTAGCAAGCCTATTCTCAAACTGCCTGATTTGACACAGGACTTTGTCTTAAGAACCGATGCAAGTAATGTAGGACTCGGAGGGGCTTTGTTGCAAAGATCAGCTTCACCTGATGGGGAACTTAAACCAGTCGCTTATGCAAGCCGCAAATTGAATAAGGCGGTACAAGGATACTCCACAAGCGAAAAAGAATGTTTAGCATTAATCTGGGCAATAAAGAAGTTTCAAATCTATCTGTATGGTAGGACTTTTGTGGTGGAGACGGACCATCAGCCTCTCGTGTTCTTGTCTCAGGCTAAGCATGAAAACGCAAGATTGCTGAGGTGGTCTTTGTTGCTTCAACCTTATCAGTTTAGTATCCAATATATCCCAGGCAAATTGAATGTCGGTGCAGATTTCCTCAGTCGGCACCCCTGTGATCAAAATTAGAGTAGTGGCAGACGTGAGGAGTAATTTTACCTATGTGTATCGCTGGTTTTGGAACTTGCCATAGGCATGTTTTCAAGTGGGGAGATGTGTAGTGAAATTGACAGAGATACAACGGTAAAATACCTCCAAGGATAACATATAAGGATAAAAAACATAATGCGTAGGCTGCTGATGTACATGATCGCCTAGACCGCGGGTCATCACCCTCCATAAAAATTGACTTGCTAGACAGGAGGGGAACGGAGGATCAAAAAGGAAAAAAAATATGACTGGAAAGATTGCGTGAGACTAGAAAGGCTAAGGAGACGCAATTGGGGGGGCAACGGAGAAAAGTCACGTTTCCCAAGTTGACATAAAAAGTAAGCAACTCGACAGAAGGGACCATAGATATGTTACGCCACAGTCATTTATTGGACGCTTTTGCGCGATACCAAGCCCTTGATTTGAATTCAGCGGCTAAACGCAGATGTTAGGAATATTACAAAAATTAAAAAGTACTTTTTTCTTAATATTAATGTTAGGAATATAAAAATTAGTTGGCCGGATGGCCTATTCTGAGCAGTGAACTAATATGTTCTTAATTTTACAGACGGATAGATAATATTGAAGATAATGACAAAAGACAGTGTAGTTTACATCATCGACAGACTGTATTGAATCTAAAAGTGTCGCTATTTTGCACAAAAAAACACGACCTCGAGACGCAGGTGTTCAAATCTACTTGGTATGGAGGAGAGGGGATATTGTGGTGGCTGTGTCTAAAAATAACTTTTAACGACAAAATTTTGGAGGGGAGAGAAAGGTTGGTTCAAAAATCAAGTACATTTTGTAGAAACGCAAGTAGAGACGGACAGACTAACAGATAAACATCCATACTTGACTGAAGCATGACTGAAATGACTTTAGTGTAGGAAATTTGAATTTAAAATAAACCTAGGCAGTGATTGGCCACAGACAAGCATATTGTCGGCGCTTAGACGCGGATTTGGGGTCATTTCTCAATAGTTGTTCAGTGATAGACACAGATTTTAAAGTGTGGTGATTTCCATATGAAAGAAAGTGTAAGAAGTTTAGGGACGCCATACTATAGCCAGCAGCTCAGCTGAGTTTTGCTAGCAATTCTGTGTTATTTATTCATAATCTGGTAAGATTGAAATTATTTCCTTATATATTTTGAATATTGTTTCATGTTCGAGTGATTTGATACTGCCATATCGAAATATAGCCTTACAAACAAGTAGGGATTTGCTCTAGACCCCCCGCCCAAGTCAGGGTCTAGGGACCAACAATGTACATAAACTCCAGCAAGGGTTAGGCAAGACCGATCAAGTGTTGAGAATAATGAAACATATTACCTATCCTCTTTTAGGGCAGACAACTAATAAATATTTTTCAGAATCTATAGTCTGGGAGGATCTATCTGATGTAAACCCACCATGGTAAATGTGCTGTTTGGTCAGAGAGATCTGACCTGTCTGTATGATGTGGTTGTTGTGTCAGTGTTGTGTCCAGACGTGGGTAGAGAATAGATTTTGACACATGGCCCATACTTTGATTGCAGAGCTGTGAGTTTCTGTTGTCAACCAAGCAGTGTCTATTCAGTTGGTGACTTTACTCGAGTGTATCTGTGCAGTACTTGTGACAGAGACCACCATTATTGCCCGCCAGCACGGAGAGGTGGGACCACAAGATTTCAGCACCAGAGCTACAACTACAAGATGAGTGAGCCTCTGGTCTGCTGGACATTCACCAACACCGTTTAGTTACTAATACCCCATAAAAATTCCCACCATTTTCTGGACACTGTGTAGTCAATATAGACAGGTGTGATGAGGCCACCCCAACAGCACAAACATTAACTATCCTCCCAAGTAGATGACTACTAGAACATTTTAATAAAACTAACTAGTATAGTACATATATATGTACACTATTGCATTTATGATATAATATTCCATGCATTTCTTTCATAATCTCTAAATCCTTTTAAGTTCTGGTCAACCTAAAAAATTGATCCAGAACAAAATAAATGTAATATAATTTTATCAAAAAATTTTACACACGTGAGTTAGTTCAGTGTATTTTAACATTTGTTAATATTATTAGTCTTCTTAAATATCTGTGGGTGTATTTATAAACTATCACACCACACTACATATCATTACCCTAGACACTTTACGTAGCCACATTCATTAAAAAAAATTAAGTGTGAGGTCGTAGTGGTAGCAAGAAAGGCCTTCTGACAATTCTCAACTACATTTTATCTCAGGAGCCTTCACAGCTGGCCTCATACAATTACATTTAGTAATATCACCATCATACAATACCATCAACACCACTACACCTCCCGGCATTTGGAATAACATAGAGATATATCATCTCAAAAAAGAAGGAACAACAATGATGAGGACTCCTTCCTGAATAATATAAGCGAAGTCGCTAGCACACCGCTACGTCTCGCCTTACCAGCATTTTCGCTCAGACTGACCTGGGCGGAAATCATTCAAACACTGCCACAAACAAAGACATGCGCAGAACACGCGAATCGAATACAACTCATCTAACTTACGAAACGAAGAATGTTCTACGATGTTCGACTAAAGATTCGAACCTTAAAAGGAAATGAATCTTGAAACATTGCGATTGCCAACTGTTTTCTAAGAACTGACGAACTGAGCGCTCCATATAAGGAATTGACTCGAAATCGTTCACACAAACTATCGGCAACTATACTATCAGACTATCGTCACACGATTAGACAACTAGTAGAAATAAGAAGTGACTACAATTCCATGAGTTACTTCCCATGCATTAAAAAATTAAATATAGTCAGAATGCATGGTCAGAATATATAGTCAGAATAAGTTGCGACAAGTTTAGCGCAACATTACCGCCACCTCCCGATAAAAAAAAAAATGTGCAACATTTTTTTTTTTTAAATATCCAAGAGTAAAACCAAAAGCGGTTTAACAACGCACGAATTATGCGGGGATAACTAATTGCACTGCCTAATATGAGACTAAATTGACACATAAAGTGTCTGGTGAGAATATTTCTCAACAGATAAAAAATCTTATTCAAAAAATATATATCGGGGAGGTGCCACCAACACACACTACGCTTGCATGAAAATACAATATAAATATGCAAGTTTATATCATTATAATCAAATAGCAGTGTCATACTCTAATACCGCTTAGAATGGATGTACACATCTGATAGTGAATGTTAAATATTACATTATCTAAATGTTTAATAATACCATTACATAATGAAATTAAACATAAATGACGATCCAGGACACATCTCCTGTCGTTCCAAGGAAAGTGTACAATGTGGAACTCTCCATGTTTGACAACAGAAAGGTAGCTTCTCCGATCAACAATAACATGCTGAGAAAAAACAACCAATATAATTCTATTTAATAGCCATTATGTTTCATACTATACAATACATTATTATTAATAATTGTGACCGAGTAAACTTTCGGCCCTTATATTAACTACTCAGTCTTCTTCTTATATTAAAGATGGGAACAGAAGAAGATGATAACAAAGCACAATAGTATGTGTTCACCTAAAGTGAGGACAGATGTGCTAATGTATTGTAGTAATATAGGTGTGTTATGGCTCTGTCGTATATCTAGAAATGGACAGAAGTATTAGTTGGAATCATGTGGGCATCTAGACAGAATGTCAGCCATCACATTATCCGACCCACGGATAGCTCGTACCGTGAAGTGAAAAGGTTGAAGAGCAATAGCATATCGAGTGGATCTCGAACTCTTCACGTTCTTAGTCTGAATAGCTGTAAGAGCTTTCTGATCAGTTTCTAGAATGAAATGTGCGCCCAGGGGGAATATTTGTAGTTTGATAATAGACCAAACCATAGCCAACAATTCACGTTCTAAAACCGAGTAGTTCCTCTCTGCCGCATTTAGTTTTCTAGAAATGTACATGACAGGATGCAGAATTTGTGAATATTCCTGCATAAGTGCTGCTCCGATCCCAGTGGATGAAGCATCACTTCGAAGAACAAAAGTTCTATCAAGAGTAGGTAATCTTAGGATGGGAGGAGAAGAAAATATACTTTTAATCTGGTCTAAGGAAGATTGACATTCCTGAGACCAACGAATCAGATTAGGCGACCCTTTCTTCAACAACGTTGAAAGAGGTGCCATTATCGAGGATAGATTCGGAATAAATCTCCCATAGAATTGAATTAACCCCAAGAGACTACGGACTAGTTTCTTCGTCTTAGGTACAGAGATGTTCAATATTTTCGAAGTATTGTGGTCTTCTGTCTTCAAGAGACCATGACCAACACGATGACCCAAGAAAGAAATTTCACCAAAACCAATATAAGCTTTAGAAGGTTTTGCTGTCAGATTATACTCACGTAGAGTAGACAGTAGGTCATATAAACCCAGATAGTGATCTTCCCAAGAATCACTGAAGAGACAGATATCATCTAAGTATGCGATGACATCTGAACGATGAGAAAGAATTCGACGCATCATGCGAACGAAAGTAGCAGGGGCGTTCATAAGACCGAAGGGCATTACATTCCATTGAAATAAACCCCTAGGTGTAGAGAAAGCAGTCAGAAGTTTGGCATGATCTGCTAAAGGCACTTGCCAATAACCTTTTGACAAGAGGCATAGGTTCAGCATCGAACTTTGTGACTTGATTTAATTTGCGATAATCAACGCAAATTCGTATGTTCTTATCTTTCTTCCGAACAATAACCATGGAAGATGAATATGGAGAAGTCGATGGTTCAATTATGTTTAATTGGATCATTTCATCCAATTTCTTTTCCACTTGTGACTGAAAGTGTATAGGGATAGGATACGGTCTAACCCTAACAGGATTACTGTCGGTAAGAATTATGTCATGTTCTTTGACATGCGTGTGACCAGGGATGTCGGTTAGAACATCCTTAAATGTCTGTAACATCGACGAGACTTGACGATGTTCATCAACAGAAAGATTAGGAGAAATGGAGACATCTTTCCAAGATTCCATAGAATGTAGTGGAACCACTGGAAGAGGAAGATTAACATCAGAAAAAACAGATTCCTCATCCTGTATGACAGACAGGGATGAGTAATGACCATGAGGTACAGAAGAATCGTCCGTTGCCTGGAAAATAGGCAGCAAATAGTCTGGACGCTCATGAAATTCCGTCAGCATGTTGATATGGAAAGTTTTATGCTTTCCATCTATATCGACCACATAGTCAACATCGGAAATTCGTGAGACTATTGCATATGGACCTTTCCATGTAATCAGAAGTCTATTTTCCCTACTGGGGAGTAGGACGAATGCTTTGTCACCTGGACAAAGTTGTCGTAGACATCTGTTCTTGTTAGCAAACTGCCTTGCTTTTTCTTTAGCAATTTCTGACGAAGCAGTCGCTAGTTTGCATGCCTCAATGATCTTTTGCCTAAGAGCAATGACATACTCATATGAAGATTGAGTGTCATCACTAATATCATCGGCAGTGATGAGATCGTGTAACAAAGACATAGGGCCGCGCGGACGCGCGCCAAAGACAAGTTCAAAGGGAGAAAATCCTGTGTGTTCGTTTGGGACCTCTCTATAGGCAAAGAGAGCCGCGGGTAAAACCCTGTCCCAATCTTGAGAATGATCTTCAGTTATCTTACCAAGTAAAGTCTTGAGCGTTCTATTCAGACGCTCAACTAACCCATTAGACATAGGATGATAGATGCTACTGAGAGATCTTTTAATGTGTAAGGTAGACATTACTTGAGACATAGTATCAGATATGAGTTGAGTGCCATGGTCAGACAGTATTTCTCTGGGGAACCCCAAGCGAGAAAATATCAGCCAAAGAGCATCTGCGATATCTGTAGTAGATATGCTCTTTAGAGGGATAGCCTCTGGCCAACGTGTGCACATATCGACACTTGTAAGGATAAACTGATATCCTCTGGCCGACTTTATCTTAAAAGGGCCAATAATATCTATGGCCATTTTCTGAAATGGCCGAATAGGGATGTCAGCAGCCTGGATAGGCGCAGCATGTCGTGGTCCTCTAGATTTGACCTCCTGACATACCTGACATGATCGGCAGTATATACGAATGTCCTTGGTAACAAAGGGCCAAAAGAAAGCCGCAAGGACTTTCGACTTTGTACGGGAAAATCCCATGTGTCCAGCACATTGCGAGTCATGAGCATGTTGCAATATTTGCACTCTCATACTCTTGGGAACAAGAATTTGCGAATGTGCTGACGTAGCCGAGTTTTGTACCATACGTACAAGTACGCCGTTTTTCATTTCTATCCAAGATTTTCTTTGTGTATCCTTATTTGGATCACCTTTCTTCGCAAGAATGAAGAATTTTTTTAGCGTCGGATCTTCTTCTTGTAATTTTATGAACGAGTCACGAGAAATAACCAAGGTACTATCTTGGCTATTAACTTCATTATCATTATTCAACGAAGTTTGTGGTGTTTGTAGAGCTTGTGCTCTTGTAACCACTGCATTGGTAGCTTGCATATTATCATCTTCCCAAGCAGCAATCTGCTTTGGGGTACATTCCCTAACTCCGTGGATACGACCAATAATAAGGTCCGCAATAGGTTTAGGTAAGAGACAGGCATGCACATCTGCCGTAAAGAAAGGAGTGGCAATGTGAATTACAGCAGTAGGATATTTCTCTAGAGTGCCGCCAAATGTGACACATTTGATAACCCTTCCTGTCGCACAGGATGGTTCTACAAGCGATTGTCTAACCCCAATAGTGGTGCATCCGGAATCGAAAAGTAGTGAGACCGGAGTATTATTAACAAGACCCTTATGTAGGATTAGAGAACCTCTCCCGTCATGTGCAACCGAAGCAGGAAGAGCGGGGAGAGGGTGACCACAACTCAAAGTCGATATTGTAGTTGGTTCGAACAAAGTACTGCATTGGGGGCACTTGTTTGCTCTCCCAAAGTCAAAAGAAGAACAAGTGACAGCGTCAGAGTTTTTATTATCAGAAACCTGATTACAGGCTCCCTGAGATTCTTGCTGAACCGAGTTAGCCTGCTGATATCTCTTTTTTTTGTATTGAGATCTACCGCGACTACTATTACCTCTGAAGTTATCACTGTTGTTATTATCTCTGTAGTTATTATTGTCTCTATTATAACTGTTATCCTGTTTCGAACTACAGTTTCCATGATTATTATCATGTCCACATTGATGTGAACATCTATTTGTTTGGTTTTGAGGTCTACGCGAGGAAAAGCCTCTGTTACCATATCCTCTTCTGAAATGCCTAAAATTATTAGGTTGGAAGTAACGAGGACTGTCAGCTCGTCTCCAATTCTTCGAAGAAGAATCACCCTGAAATTGATTTCCATAATTTTGACCGTAACTACGGTTACTTTTCCTATCAAAATTTTGTTGGAATCTATGACTAGAGTTTTGACCATAAGGTGCTGCCGAAGCAACTGGCAGACCTTCTTTTACTTTAGAGTTACCAATGGTTACGTGAGGATGCGCAGTTATATACTGGCTACAGAAATCTTCCATTTCTTTTATTGTTTTAGGTTTACGTTCATGAAGGAAAGCAAGGAAAGACTCATTGACAGAAGACATGACTTTGTCTCTAAGTATTAAGTCCATAAGTCCTTCATAAGTTTTTTCCGTCTTAGACAGCTCCACTCAACGTAAAAAAGTAAGACGTATCTTTGAAATGAATTCAGAGAATTGCACACCAGTTTCTCGCAACATATTTTTAAATTGAAGACGATAGCCGTCTTCGTCAAGTTGGTATTTCTTTAACAATATAGCCCTGACAACCTCATAGTTGTTCTTGTCAGGCTCATCTACCATGCTTAACATACTCAAAGCATCACCTCTAAGTATTTTGGACAAATGATAAACCTGCAGTGATTTATCTATGTTATGTACTTTACATGAAGTTTCAAATCTGTCCAGATAGAATGTAATATCGTCGATGGAAGCATTGAATGGTGGTAGATTAAGCTTGAAAGTGCTTGCATTAGTCTTATCTGAGACCTTATTTGCATCATTAGCATTAACCATGTTCATCACCTTTAATTTCTCATCAGACTCTCTTTGTAACTTCCTTTCTTCAGCTTCAGCTTGTTTTTCTAATCTTTTATTTTCAGCCTCTTTTTCAAGTATTTTATTTTCAGCCTCTATTTCAAGTCTTTTATTTTCAGCCTCTATTTCAAGTCTTTTATTTTCAGACTCAGCTTCTCTTTTTTGTTTTTCCATTTCCATTTGGAATCTTTTTTCATCCACCTGCATCTGCAGTTTCTTTTGTTCAGCTTCCATTGCTTTATCATATTGAGTAGTTGCAAATTCTTCTAACTTATCACCAGTCTTCCCAAGCAATTTACCCTGCTCAATAAAGTGCTCAAATGTAGACATGATGAGTAATAATATGAGTCCACAACCTGAAATAATTAATTATCTTATTTCAAATTTAATTATAACAAGTCTTAAATGAAGCACTTGTTTACTCACAACACTATATTATCATCCCAATCTCTGTGGGAAACAAGTCTTATATCAAAGAACTTGTGTATAGACCTTTTTGAAATATCATCAATCAACTCTTGATCATAGGTGCACTTCCCATTCAATAGTGCACAATACTATTCATCATTTATTAATCATCAGTGTATTAGTAATGCATAAGCATAACCCACTATTAAATGTGAATTAACTACTATAAGTGTAACCAATGACTATGTAAACACAATCACAATGTAAACAATAACAATGTAAACATTACACTGTAAACAATACAATGTAAACAATACAATGTAAACAATAACAAAGATTTAGCAACAATACGAAAACATTCGTAGAAATCAACAAAAAATAAAGCGAAAATTAAAGAAATATCACAAAAAATGTGATGATATCTACGAGAAGATAATACAAATACAAGACACCACAGTGTATAAACAAAAATGGTATATGAAACTAAACAATAGAAAAGAGTAGGCTAGCAAATACAAACAAATCATAACAGAACTAAAGAGTGCAGAAAAATAACGAAAACAATACTAACACATGTCATCACAACTAACAAAAAATAGCAACAGAAGTCGCTTTGCAAATTCCAGTATCGGAAATTTGCACACCCTACAGAAAACGCTCACGATAGACGACCTCTATGACGTGGTATGATCTAAGGGAGACACCGCCCAACCGAAAACCCGCAGAAACATAAAGATATAAATACAAATATACAAATAACATATAAACATATAACAGTTAAACAAAAGAATGAGAAATACAGAAGACTCAGTAGAAGTATAAGGGCACAGTTCACAAACAAACAGGCCACTTAACTTATGGAACTCCAATCGTCAGTACAGCAAAAAACAGGTGGTAATCAGCATTCTAAGATCGAAGATCCAACGTTGATCACACATCTGAACTTGCATCAAACAGCTAAGACGATGGTTGAGACTTGAGCTTCTAAACAGTACAGGCAGTGTACAGGTAGTGTAGTAACGGCACTTGACCTTCTTATCCAACAGTAAATTGCTTGAATCGGTACTGTCAAATTTCTTGCTTTATGGCAAAACTGCAATTTCGACATTTATCGGGCAACGCCGAGTAGTCTCAGAATTCTTTATGTTGATGTCTTGAAAAATGTTGAAATGTTGATATCATGTAGAATGAAGTGGGTAAGGGACCCCGTGTATGCTGGTACCAGACCAAACCAGCTTATGGCCACCAAATGTTGCGTAGCAAAATGTGTTGCGTAAGTAAATGTGTTGTTGCGTATAAATGTTCCGTGGATGATGTCACATTTGCCACACAATGTTGAGGGTGTTATATTTCATCTGCTTTCCAAAGGTATGATAATACTGGCACTTGCAGAGTGGTGTATTACCCTCAGACACCAGGGATGATGAGGCAGAGTAACATGGTGTCTTTAGTCTGGTTTAAGTGTGTGACGTAAGGATAGAGTCAGATAGCTACAGTATCATACATGGACGTCACATCAGACCATACAACGTAGAAAGTCAATAAAGCTTTTAACACCAGAGATGTTTTTTGGCAATATATATTGTGTACGCCACAATGACAAGATGCATGGACATCGTTATGCAGAAACATCACAGGTATAGTACAACAGTCATTGTATCATCGACGTAGTCAATTCAACAGGAACAGCAGACAGCATCAAATTAATGTACATCATATGCCTTTTAGGATATCGTAATCAGCTGTACATGTAGTCAGGTAGTAAACTTCCCCTTTCCATAAGAGCTAGTAGATATCAACTAGGAGATTAAATCTAGTCTCCTATATTCGACCTCAACAAGACAGGCATGTCTTTTGAGCGTCACATTATCGTCCTCTATGTTCCTTAAACAGCAAAGGTATCAAACCTAGATCCATCAATAAAGTTCAGGAAGCAAATGGTCCTAAGGACAGGCATCAATCGATGCGTGACAATATAAGTTGATCGTGAGCTGAGCAAACTTGTCATATCATAGACTCTATAATGAGGCAGGCTAGGCAAAAGTCAACATCACAAGATGGCGATAAAGTTACTCGGCAAAAATATTCAATTACCTGTTCATCAGGAATTAAATCACATAAATCACATATGCCTCCCGGCATTTGGAATAACATAGAGATATATCATCTCAAAAAAGAAGGAACAACAATGATGAGGACTCCTTCCTGAATAATATAAGCGAAGACGCTAGCACACCGCTACGTCTCGCCTTACCAGCATTTTCGTTCAGACTGACCTGGGCGGAAATCATTCAAACACTGCCACAAACAAAGACATGCGCAGAACACGCGAATCGAATACAACTCAGCTAACTTATGAAACGAAGAATGTTCTACGATGTTCGACTAAAGATTCGAACCTTAAAAGGAAATGAATCTTGAAACATTGCGATTGCCAACTGTTTTCTAAGAACTGACGACCTGAGCGCTCCATATATGGAATTGACTCGAAATCGTTCACACAAACTATCGGCAACTATACTATCAGACTATCGTCACACGATTAGACAACTAGTAGAAATAAGAAGTGACTACAATTCCATGAGTTACTTCCCATGCATTAAAAAATTAAATATAGTCAGAATGCATGGTCAGAATATATAGTCAGAATAAGTTGCGACAAGTTTAGCGCAACAGCTACTAACACATTTTCCACAATGGTTTTAGAACTACGTGCTCAGAGTATCCAAAAATTCTGAGTGACAACTGATAGCAGGTTTAAGAAAAACACAGTTTATATATCATTATGTTTCTCTGATCTATAGATGATGTTACTTTTCACACTATTGTGTATAACAGAGAATCAGAAACATGAGTTCCTCAGATAAATGTTTACGGTCGGCCTTCTGGCGAGGTTTCAGCCGTCATCAAAAGACTTATATCCGTGTAACGGGGTTCTCGAAGATTTTGCCCGTGACTCGACATCAAAGCGTTAGCTCCCCTTTCCGGAGTCTTCATAAGGCCGTTACGTCTGTTTCACGTGTTTTCTGTCTGAGATCGTACGCCTGACAGATACTGGCGTGGGAAAACGAGATAAACGAAAGCTTATTCGTCACCTGTTTTGACGGGCAGGTTACGAACGTTTGTAAACAAGTCGTTTCCTTATGTTCAACGAAAAGAAGCGTGGATAAAATTAAGCTTGTGTGAGTAAGACAGGCAGAAAAATGCATGGTTTTGCTAGCAAATCATAGAACGCTAACGGGATTACAAAGACTGTCAGACTACCGTAGGCTGTCTTTCCATTATACGTCACAAGCATGGAACCAGTTCTGTAGATGTTCCCAGAGAGCTTGCATTAACTCATTCGCTCCTTAAGGAGTATGGAGTAAATATTGCAGCATTGACTGCAAAAAGCCTTCACTGAGCATATGTATGGTACTCACAGCTGTGGTGTCTGTAAAAAAGGGGTAAAGAATCCCGTACAATCTCATTGAGGCATATTGGGAATACGGTGTTAGGCCCATATTTTCTTGACCCTACGGCATACTAGGGTTGATGTGGTCAGCATCACACCGGCCGCCTTTAACCTTCCCAGAGTTGGTCTGGTACCCAGTTCATAAGGCTGGGTCAACCCCGGAGATATTTGCGGTCTAAAGAAAGAATCCCACCTCAACTGGAGATCGTCATTAGTGGTTTCTGTGGCAATTAGTTTGACATGATGGTTGCCAGCACATCAAAACCTCATACGAAATCTCTGAACATATTAACATAGCAACAATTGTCATCAGTATGTAACTTGTTTCTACGCTACTGAAGATCAAGATGCGAGTCACTAATTAGATGACTTCGTTGAAGAAGCCTACGCAAAAACATATGGTCATGTAGCTGTGGTTTATGTAGTAATTCGTTTTGCAAAATGATGTTGACAGTCCAGTGCACAACCTCCTATTAGGTGCTTCTTACGACATACCTAAGGGTACA